>CAUYRT010012063.1:0-24610 GCA_963574885.1 Lepilemur ruficaudatus | reverse complement strand
TTGTTTCCACGACCTAGCAATAGTGAATTGTGCTGCCATAAACATTCGGGTGCAGATGTCTTTATCATAGAATGTCTTATGCTCTTTTGGGTAGATGCCTAATAATGCTATTGCTGGATCGAATGGTAATTCTATTTTTAGGTCTTTGAGGAATCTCCAAATTCTTTTCCACAGAGGTTGCACTAATTTGCAGTCCCACCAGCAGTGTAAGAGTGTTGCTGTCTCTCCACATCCTTGCCAGCATTTGTTGTTTTGGGATTTTTTGATAGAGGCCACTCTCACTGGGGTTAGGTGGTATCTCATTGTGGTTTTGATTTGCATTTCTCTGATGATTAGAGATGTTGAACACTTTTTTTAAAAAAAATTTATTTTAAAAATACAATTAACTGTTCAGGGAAAGCACAACAGGTTTTGATTTGCAGGTACACAATTCATTTTCTGCTCTTAACCTAGAGTTCAGGGTTTTGCTTATGGGTGGTATTTGTTTTCCTTTCATGAGCTTTAATTTGCTAAAACTGATCCCTTCTCATTCAAGTGAATAATGTCTAGGCCACAGGAAATTGAAAGTAAGTGCCTATTAAAGGAGTTCTGTGGAATACTCACAGTACATAAATTAGAACTTTACAAATGATACATTAATAAAACTAGGAAATGATCAAAATGTTCAGTTAGAGATTATGCAAATGAAGGTAAGGAATAGAAGGTAGCTTCCCAAATCATCTAAATAAATATGTTATTTTCCCTTCACTGAGCACTGGGCTGCTGCTGCTGCTGCTGGTGCTCAAGTTAAGTGAAAATTGTGAAGAATTGAATGGGAGACTATGTAACCAGATATGTTCATCATCTGTAGTAACGCAACAGTGCATGCTTCCTTTTGTTTTCCTTTCTCAGAATTCTCTAGTAGAATGAATCACAGATCGATGATAACTGAATGTAGAGGAAGTGTGCTAAGAACTTCACACTATATTCATTTAAATATTTTCATGTAATGCTTCAAACTAATATTCGTTCGTTTAGCACTTTCTAAACATAAATTTCATTTGCTGTTCACTGTAAATATATGTATGATTAATAGAAATAGTAAAAATACTTTCAAATCACTGTCACTTGCCCCATCTAATTTGATCATCCAGATCACCTGCAAGGAGGATAAAAATAGCTAATTATAATCTATATATTGAGTATCATTGCATCTCAGACCTGTTCTAAATTCATTTTTTAACTCATTTGAAGGAGATATGTACTGGTCATATTTTATAGACGAAGACCCTGTGGCATAAAGAAACCTTATTAATTACCCAAGGCCTCACAGCTGGTAAATGCTGGAGGTAGAATTTAAATCTAGGCAGTTTGACTCCAGAACCTGCCCCTAGGCTTTACCAACATATTGCAAGGAAGGAGATAGAAGCAAAAAGATTATGTAATTCTATGATTCCTAATACATATCTCTATATGACATACAGAGATGCTAAGGGAAAAAGACATCTGGTTGGCTCTGAAGTTATAGGAAATCCAGCCTTACAGTTTTAATTAGGATCAGAAGCCACAGTTCTCCCATTCCAAGCCTGCCTAATAAACACAACTCCATAAAGCAACATACAAGCTAGCAGGTATTACCAATTGAGCCCTTCAATCCAGTCCCTGTCCTTGGGACCATATGCCTAGAAAAATATACAAGCACATTGAAACAATAAATGGCATGCTATTATACATACACATGCACACATAAACATGAACACATGTGCATACATGCATATATACATCCAAGGTTTAGAATTCAGATTAAAAAAACAATTATGGCTGCCTCAACTGAAGTTATAATCAGTGTAACTTCCAGAGAGGAGCACTTGAGCTAGGTCTACAGAAAAATGAAAAGGATGAGATGAACATGTCTAGCCCAAGCAACAGAATGAAGCAAACACAGCCAAAAAGTATTGTGCAAAGTGCAGTAAATTTTAGGTATTTACTTCGCTTCAATAAATGTGGGTATTTCCAAATATTGTAATCTTAGGCAAATCCCTTTCCTTCTCTGAGCCTGTTTCCTCTCCTGTAAATTAGGAATAAAAAACCACCTACCACACAGTACCATTGAGAAGGAACATAATTAATATATATGAATATGCTTTATAAACTATAACATGATATGTAAAATTAATATATTAATACCTTCATGTTGATATTTCATGAAATAAATGATTGTGGTGTTTTTTGTTTATCAAATTCCTGACCTATAGCTTCAGATGATAATAAAGTACTTAAAAATGAGAAAATGGACATCTGAGTTCTCCCATAAAATGTTGCACAGTGCCAGGAAATATCTGGTGTACAACATACATTCGGTGAATGAATGAATAAATGGATAAGTGAATTGTAAAAATGAATGAAAATCAAGTTCTGGTTTGTCTAAGTCCTTCATTGCTCTGCCGTAAGGAGACTATGGCTTCAATCACTGGACTACAAAACATTGTGGTGTTATTTAAATCTGTCATGCTGGCCTTGGTCTCAGGATGAATGGCTAGAGGCAAACATTCTCATTTTAACTATTATTAAAAAATTTTATAGTTGTCATTTATTGTATTTCAGCTGAAAGTGTCTCTACATAATTCATAAAATGGTATAATAAAAGGATATTTTTCATGTACAAAAGAAAAAGAATGGTTTACTGATTAGTAATTATTAATATGCATTCTCTAAGCCATTTTTTATTTAAATATTTTTTAAAATTTTATCAAAGAAATATTATGCACTAAAGAAAAATCTAGTAGTATGTAAGGACATATAAACAAAGAGACTCTTCCCTCACTTACACTTCCCTATCCTAATCTAAATTCCAAAATATGACCATTTTGGCTACTTTTGCATTTAGCTATTCTTTTAGTTATCTAGGTTTCACTAAATAATTATTTTGCTATTTTATAGTTTATCAACTATAATCATAATCTTTTGCCTTTCCATAAATTTATCAGTCTTTTTCAGTTACTTCACTGGCTACCTCTATAATGTTAAAAATCATATTCTAATAACCATTTTTTTGACCAATCATCAGCTTTGTATGATGAGAATAGAATTTATCTGGTCTCCTAATCTGTGTGATGAAGCTATAATAGTTGTCTTTTTTTTCCCCCTTTCCTGACCCCTCCTACCTTACCAAATTTTATAAGTGTATCTTAATGTTTACTATTCAAAGTGATTTTATTGCCATAATTATGTCATTTATGATTTGTTCTATTGCCTGATTCTATAAATTGAAAAACCAGTAAATATTATTTATATTATTCAGTCTTTAAATAGTCTTCATCACACTGAGTGGTATGCTAAGGTGTATTTTCTTCTTTACAACTCCAGTATTTCAAAGTTGTGTGCCACTCAATGGAGAATTTCTTAATTTATTTGTGTATTTATTTATTCATTCAATAATAGTTATAGGACATGTTCTATGTGCCCGGCACTATTCCAGGCTCATAGAATACACTAATGTGTGAAAACTACGAAGATGCCATATGATATGACCTCATAGAACACAGGTTACATTCCATTGAAGAGAGACAGGCAATAAAGAGTGAACAAAATAAGTACATCAGATCATATTTTAGAAGGCTATGGGAGAATGAAACATAGATCAGGGTGAGGAAGACCAGTTTTGCTAGGTGAAGGGTATAATCTTAAATAGTGTGATCAGCAGAGCCTTCATTTGTACAACAGTTGAGGGAGATGGGGAAGTTAAGCATGCAAATATCTAGGGAAATAGAGATTGAGGCAGAAGGCACAACTAGAAAAGGAAACTCTAGCTGGGGAGTGCGCCTCATCTCTGAGCCTGGAGTTAGCAAAGGTGACAATAATATTAGATGTAGTCGGAGACATGACTAGGGGTGGGAGGATGCAGAGCAGATCAAGTGAGAACTTTGACTTTGATGTTAAGTGTAATAGGGTCCATTTCAGCAGTTTGAGCAAAGATGTTTACAGCTCTGTATTACATTTTAAAAGGTCACTCCTGTATTAAGAAAAAAAATCTAAGAAGCAAAGCTAGAAGCAAGAGATCAATTAGAAGCTATTAATAAAAATGCAGGAAAAACCACAATGTCCCCTCCAACACTGAGAATTCCGTGTCTTTTATTTCCTTGAAAATTCCATCACTTTTTTAAATTTTCTATTTTTCTGTAACTGGATATTGGATCTTCCGTGTTGACTCCGTGTATCTCTTAGCTTTTTTCTCAAAAATTCCAGATATTATTCTCAATTTTGCCTTCCATTTCATCCACTGAAGGTATCTTTTAGTTTCCATTTTTTTTCTTGTTCTTTAAACGTTTTCACTTTCCCCATAGAATCCTATACTGGTATTATGGATATACTGTCTTCATAAATTATTTTTTAAAAAATTGGCATTGAGAATTTTTTGGGGGTTGATTCAGTTTAGTTTCATTTCTATTCTTTTCCTTGAATAATCTCTGCTTCCTCAATGGTCATTTTCCTTTGTTTGTTTTCCATGTTGAAGGCTGTACTCAAATGTATAGTGTAGTAATTCTTGGATCACTGTTTATATTAATATTTAAGTCAAAGAAAAGCAGATGTGGGGCTCTGTACACTTAGGTTGTCTCTGTCTTACTTGACAAAGAATGAGTAGGATTAATCTGGCCTTTAAAATGGAGAACTCTAAATGCTTTAATCTGTGATGTCAACATTCACATCAGCAGTTAGAGAATTCTCAGAATATACTTTTATATTTCTTTAAAGAAGAAACTTCCGCCTTCAACTTGAGAGATTAATGTTTAGCTGTCAGTCATCTGTGAGCCAAGGTAGAGAGGGGATGTTGGAAGGGGGTGAGGTTGACCATTCGTAAACAGAATTTTAGCCTCCTTTTTCTGGTGTTGCCGAGTATGGAGCACCTCCTTGTGACTGGTGTTGCCGAGTATGGAGCCTGTGTATATAATCCTAAACCGAATTTTACTGTACTGGGAACCATCAGTAAATACGAGATTGCATAAATGATAGACACTCTTATTTTGTTCTAAAAATATAACAAGTTACTTAGTACATCAAAAATATTTTTCTAAGGAAGTGACAGTTAGGAGGCCATCTGAGTAATAAGGAAGCGTTAACAAAATGAAAATGGTACAAAGCATATTCCAGGCAAAGCATGTTCAAAACCCTTATTTTAGGAGGGGGCTTAGTGTAAATGAGACAAAGATATGCATTTAAGCTTTATGTTGTTATTGATTGCTCCATTTTCTACTCTGTGTTTCTAATAGCAATGACTAATTGTCACAATAAATATACACAAAACACAAATATTAATATATTCTTAATAAGATGGTTACTAAAAACAACTATAAATCTTGAGTCCCTCATATGTGTGATTATTTTATGTGTTAATTATAATATTCAATATAATTGTTATCTTTCAATTTGCAAATTTGGAAATTGAAGCTCAAAGAACATAAATAATTGGCCTAATGTCAGACAACCACAAAACAAACTCATAACAAACTCAAAACTCTGATTTTTCACATTGCAGTTCTTCCCTTTTAACACCTTGTAAAAAAACTATATATACAAAGATTAGTAAGATGGTCTTTTAAATTCCTAGACTTATACACCTATTTGTTTCACTTTATTTTTTATTTGAACTGTCTCAGTGTCTAGAATAACAAAACAAAACTGAGCTTAACAGAGAGAAAACAATGACACCTAGAAATGCTAATATAAAGTCAATATTATTTTTTAAACTTTGCATCACTTAGAAGCACTAATTTCATGCAGTATTACATTAATTCTGATAATATTAGAGCTCAACCATGGGAGGTTTTGAAACTTTCTTTCTAATTTATTATGTGATTTCAAAATCTTGTGTCAGCAATACCAACAAGGCGACACAACTATACTTCTGTGGGGTTTGTATAAATGAGCAAGATAAAAGCAACAAGAGTATTAAGATGGAGAAACTCTAGACAGAGTTTGGTGCTCAGCCTTATAGGTGAAAGAGATAAAGAAGACAGTACTAGCCGGGTGCAGTGGCTCACTCCTGTAATCCTAGCACTCTGGGAGGCTGAGGCGGGCGGATCACTTAAGGTCAGGAGTTCGAAACCAGCCTGAGCAAGAGCGAGACCCCGTCTCTACTATAAATAGAAAAAAAGAAATTAATTGGCCAACTAAAGATATATATAGAAAAAATGAGCCAGGCATGGTGGCGCATGCCTGTAGTCCCAGCTACTTGGGAGGCTGAGGCAGAAGGATTGCTTGAGCCCAGGAGTTTGAGGTTGCTGTGAGCTAAGCTGACGCCATGGCACTCTACAGCCCGGGCAACCGTGTGAGACTCTGTCTAAAAAAAAAAAAAAAAAATGTCCCTCCAATATGTCTGGTACTAGACAGAAAATAAGAGTCGTGTTTGGGATGACCAGGAAGGAGACCCAGAGTACATCATAAGGAGTTATAGATTCATGTAGAAGTCATGGCATGAAATCGGGATCCCTCCTTATGTAATTGCTGCCTCTCTCCTACCCCTTGTCACACTGTCTTGGAATCACCTACTTAGTGGTCTTTCCTATAGACTATAATTTTGTCATACAGGAACTTGGTTTTGTTTGCTGTGCTTGGCATATAGTAGTGGGGCTTTAATATATTCTGGCTATATAAGACATGTGTGAGAGATGAAAACCCAAGCCCAGAACAAAGAGGTGAATGTAAAAAGCAAAAATAAATGGTGGACAAGATCAGACAATAGGGAGGTCTCAACAGAAATTATACAGAGGCAGTATGAATAGTTTTTGAAAGCATGGCTTTGGACTGAGGTAATCCTGGTCTGATCCTTCTCCCTGTGATGGTAAAGAGCAAATCTAATAGGTAAAAGTGACTGAGGATTGTAGCACGGGGAGGGACATCAGAAAAGCCTTTGAATTTTATTGCAAGACAAGTTAAACTCAGAATATAACAAGTCTCATTCCTGAGAAATAGTTCTTTAAAACACAGCTGAGATATTCATAAAATATGCAGTTTTTACAAATTTAGGAACAATACTGGGACCTTTAAAAATTTATGTTTCCCTGATTTTGTCTTTCTCAAATTAGTCTAGAAATAAGGTTATAGAGAAGTCAGATTTTATTATACTGTATGTTGCCTTTTAATAATATCAAAAGCATGGTAGGAGGGAAAACCCAAAATATTGTTTATCCCTAATTTAGGAATCTAGCTTTGGGAGAAAGGTGATGAAAACAGCCTATTTTGTCCAATGGGTTTTTGGGTTTCATTTTAGAAAAACACTTAGGGAGGACTGCAGGTGATTTTTGTTTCCCTTGCCAGACCACAGAGACCTACATGACAATTGAAGTAAATTAAGTTAGCTCTGACAGCTGTGCTCTCATTCACATGTGCCTTGATATTGATGTGTTCTGGAAAATAGCATATGTGGAGCCCTTTTCCAGAGAGGCACTATGACCTGAGAGTTGAGAGTAGGAGCACTGTCATTTCATACACCAGTGTTGATATCCTTGCTTAGCAGGAAGATCCTGCACAGAGAAGTTTTTCAACTACTCTGAAAGCTGTTTCCTCACCTGGAAGGTGGTTATAATAACTTCCTCATAGAATTCTTGGGATGATTAAATGAGATAATTCCTACAAAGGGTTTAACACAGCATCTAATACATAGCAAGTACAAAGAACAAACTATTTTGGTTTTGTTATTTAAAAAAATTATTATCCAAGCAGATATTGATAACAGATCTGCATCAACTGTTAGTCCTAGGGATTGGTAACTTACAGCAATCAGAGGAAGTTGAAGGGAAACAGAGAAAGCTGGACCACAGTAGGTTGTTGTCCTTTCCTGTAAATTCATACTTCAAAGAGAAGAAACGACCAGGAGCATGGGAAGAAGCACCAGAATATAGCCTATGTCATGGTTTTTAATAGAGTGCGGGATAGCTGGAGATTAGAATAAATGAATCTAAGATTAAGGAATCCTCTTCGTCAATTACCTCCCCCTCTTTTCTTTAGGGTGTCTTACCGGGGTGAGACTAGAGAGAGTAAATGACAAGGAAAGAACTGTTGATGGCAGAGAAACAGAATTGGGAAACTTGGTGTGCCCTGTTATAGCATTTCCATAAGAGCTTGCCCAAGAGCAGAGCCCAAAAGGAGAAGGCATGAAGTAAATTATTTTAGTTTTGTGCAAACCTCTTTCTCTCAGAGCGTCTGCTTTTTCATAGCTGAGTCATATTAACAATAGTAGCAGCCTAACATGAATGAACATTCCATTATTCAAAGGACTCCCTTTAATTAAAAATACTGTGCAGACGAGACGTACTTGTTAAAACTTGGAAGATTGATGGACTACTCTAAACTACCTATTAGAACCACAAATAGGGAGCAGAACCTTAAACACTTAAAATTAGAAAAATGTCATTTGCATTTGCTCAACAGATATTGCATTGAATGTCTACACTGTTATAATACTAGAAGTGGAGGTCCTAGCAAATTAAAGTTACTTTTATCTTTAAGTCTTACAGCGTATGGCATAGGCCATTACAAAATGGAGCAATGTGTAGTAAAATGCTAATTATGTCTTTTAGGTAAAAGGAGCAAATAAAAGGTGAGTGGGATTCATGTAGGTTACAGTCTTCATAATTGTCCAGACAGAATTGGAGCTAGGATTTAAACACTAATATGGGTGAATAAAGATAAAATGAAAACAAAAATTATAGTGGACTGTAATTTATTAGTTAAAAATTTCAGTATCAATCTACTGTGTTTCTAGTGCTGCAGAAACAGGAAAGCTAAAAATTTACATTTTTTAAAACGCCTAAAACTAAAGTGAGAGGAAGGAGTTAAAGCAGCTGGTCTGCTGCTATTGATGCTTCACTCCCTTCACTAGGATAACATCCCCTGGGGGAAGGAAAAGAAGGCAGATGACCCAGGTCTATTCTTCTTCATAGCTGGGCCTCTAGGAAAACAGTCTAAGGATGTTTGAAGGAAGACACCTTGTCTGTGCAATGCTATAAGCGTGATGTTCTCCCTAAGGATACCGCCACTTTGGTAAATATTAATATAACCCTGGATCTGTAAAGCATGGCGATCTGTAAGGAAGGACCCATGTAAGATATAGCACTATCTGTGGCATAAAATGAAAATGTTTAGAATTTAAATTGGAGAGGAACCCCAAAGCCCTTGCTCAGAGACCTAATCTTTTCTGGCCAGAGGCGCTTGTCTGACATGAGAAGGAAGGACCCGGGAGCCACCCTTGATACACCCTTGATATCCAATCACTCTCTGCTTGCTCTGGGGCTTTTCATTGTCTGTGTCCTTGAAATTATTACTAGTTTACTACTGAGTAAGGTCTCTGATTTATGTGAGTCTGATTTGACAGTCCAATCCAGTGTACTAGCTCATAGGTTACTAGATAGGATTTGGGTTCCACCAAACAAATGTTCTGTAATGAGACTTACATTTGGAATCAGATATTTGGGAGAGGGACAAGGCATTGACAACCATTTTAGTGATGCATTCACTGCTACAATTACTGTGAACAAGACGTATATGAGAGGAGGGAACAGGGATAACCTGTGGTATCCAACCCTCAGAACTGTGCCACGCATCACCTCCTGAGCTCCAATTCCCCCCTAAACTGGCCCCTTCCTGTCTGGGGAAAAATTGTCTTCCGTGAAACCAGTGCCTGGTGCCAAAAGGGTTGGGGACCACTGATAATGTTTCATAAGAGATGCACAGTGGAAGGGAGAGTAAGAAGAGAAAATAACGTTAGGAAAGAAACTAAGTTCCTAAGTGAATTCTACCTTTTTTTCTGAGACACAAACAGTTACTGTTTTTCATTGTTTTAAAAGGAATTCTGTGGTTTTGCTCAGATATACTTGAATTGCTTCGGTGGCAAAGATTCATACTCTAGAGGCACACCATTCCTTGTCTGAGGGCTCTAATTGTTGAACAGTTATATCAAGACAAATCTGTCTCCAAAGGGATTCCACCCATCTGGCCTGCTCCTCCAAGCTGATTTTTATCCTGACTTTAACAATGGCTAAATGAATCTGTCAGAGTGTACTGGCCTCTTGGTTTTTGTTTTCTTAATTTTTATTTTAGTAGTCCTCCATACATTCTGTTAAGTCCCTTTTCTATCCTGAGTTCTCTTCTCTGAATGTACTCGTTTGGGTACATTCCTCTTTTGAAAATAGATCTAGGCTTTTCTACACCACCACCACCAATAACAACAATAAATGCAAGGGAAGGAAATAAACAAAAGAGAGATGGAGGAAAAGAATATAGATTAAAATAAATTTTTTAAAAACCCTAACACATAGCAATGCATATATTTTACTTGGACCCCGATTTAAATGAGCTGCAAATATTAACTTATATTAGTTCCAAGTTATCTAAAAATTTGAACATTTGTTGAAAATTCAATGATGTTAGGTGATTAATTGTTAATTTTTTTCTAGATATGATTTTGGTATTTGGATTATGTTTTTAAATTTCTTATCTTTTAAAATGAAAAAATTCTGAAAATATTTGTAGATGAAGTGATTAAGATGGGTTGGATTTGTCTCAAAGTAATTCAGAGTGGTGGGAGTGAGTTTATGGATATATGCACATGGCCAAGATTGCCATGCGTAGATAATTGGTGTAGATAATTGGTGAAGCTGAGTGACAGATATGTTGGACTTTATTGTAATATTCTGACAACTTTGTAAATATTTGAAATTCACCATAATAAAAAGCATCATTCAAAAGTTTTGTTAATAGATTAAATCTCATTAGGTAAGGACAGTATTCTTCAGATGATTTCATTATTACTAGATATATGCCTTATTTCCAGAAATGAAGCCCACAAATATGTGTGTGTGTTTAGTTAGCCAGTTCAAAAGAGTGAACAAATAGATAAAAATTTGATCACTACCAGCTGAACACACTATTGATGGTAAATTATGGACTTTCACAAGTTTGTTTATTATATAAATAAGTAACAGTCATCTCTTTTAAAAATTAATCTTAAATATAGGCAATCAGAGTTGACTCTATTTTGGCTATTGTTTTGCTGTTAGCAAAGAAAAAACAGATTCTTAAGCTTAAACTTAAGACCTTGAAGAGAAACAGAGAGAAACATATGACCAGATATACTCATCTTTTTAGAAAAAAATATTTTACGTAAATGCTATTACAAATATTATTGCCAGAGTTATTTTTTAAATCATCACATTTTCTGGTATAAAAATCTTTCACTATAATCATCAATACTGAAAATGTGGTCTGTTGTACCCGGGAAAGCTGCCTCATTTGGCTCTGAGCAAAAGGACACTGATAGGATAACAATTAAGAAAATAAAAAGTCAATATTATTTCATTTGCCATTTTAGTTATAGGTCACTTTTCAAAGTATCTTAACAGAGCATTACTTAAATAGTCCTACAGATGACTATGGGATCATTCAGTGACCTCAAGTATTGTTTTTTGAAAAATACTCAAGTGAATGGGAAGAACATGTTTTCACTCTTTGCAAGTTAAATCACTTTCCCAAATAGCATTTCTTCATTGCAAGAGAAACACACACATGCATGTATGCACACATCCAAAATGTGCTAATTTTGTAAAAAATATAGAAAATATTTTATGTCTTTTGAGTATACAAACCAGAAACATGTCTTTATTGTTGTACTTTCACCCCCAGTTGAAATATTTTGAATTATTTTGAAAAACATTATTTTTTTATTTCAAAATATTAAGGGGATACAAATGTTCTTGTTACATGGATATCTTTTATAATGCGTAAGTTGTAGCTTTTAGTGTGCTCATCACCTGAATAGTGTTCATTGTACCTGATAGGCAGGTTTTTCCCTCTCCCCACCTCTCCCCACTTCTTGCCTATGACCTTTACATCTCTTTGTGCCCATCAATTAGTTCCCATTATTAGAGAGTACATGTGGTGTTTGATTGGAAAAACGTTATTAATGCTCCCAATATTCCTCTGAAATACATTTTCAGAAGTTATATATAACTTTATAATTGGACAAATAGTCTTATATTCAGTCTTATCCAGATTTTTTTGTTAATGTCAAGTGATTTCCTAACTGTGGTATTCATGTGACAAATTAGCCCCAATGTATTCGATATCAGATTGCTTTATATTTTCTCAGAAATAAGTATATAGAGGCAAGTTATATATTTAGGAATATTGGCCGGGCGCGGTGGCTCACGCCTGTAATCCTAGCACTCTGGGAGGCCGAGACGGGCGGATCGCTCAAGGTCAGGAGTTCGAAACCAGCCTGAGCAAGAGCGAGACCCCCTCTCTACTAAAAAAAATAGAAAGAAATTAATTGGCCAACTAAAAATATATAGAAAAAATTAGCCGGGCATGGTGGCACATGCCTGTAGTCCCAGCTACTTGGGAGGCTAAGCCAGAAGGATCACCTGAGCCCAGGAGTTTGAGGTTGCTGTAAGCTAGGCTGACGCCATGGCACTCACTCTAGCCCAGGCAACAGAGTGAGACTCTGTCTCAAAAAAAAAAGGAATATTATAGACTATGGCACTATAAAAATGTTACGTTATTTCAGGTGATAAATTTTTTCAATAGACTTTTAAATCACTTATATAATTTTTTCAACAATTCATACCTTAAAGAATATTTTACCAATATGTATAGATTGCCTAAAAAATGAATCATTGCATAGGGTCAAACATTATAAATAGCAAGCCTCTCTTAAATCATCTTTTATATCGCAGAGGTAGAGAAGGAGTTATTTTTTCAACGGTTAGATGTATAGTAAATAATTTACAAGATTTAAGCTGATAAAACATTTTATATGCTAAAGCTCTATGTGCCCACTTGTGCTGAATAGTTTATTCTGGCTTGAGCTTCTCATGTATTCTCAAACGTGACTTAAGGATGAATGGATTCTATTACCCTGAATCTAGAGGCACATTTCACCTAAATATAATTACAGGGATCAAGAAAAAAATCCAAACTGCTACTGAACTATCTGTAAAAATTCTCACTGAAGGAATCAAATAATTTTGAATGACTTTTTAAAATATAAAATATCTCATCATATTTAAGTATGTTTGAAACTGTATTAGAATACAGGTTTAGCTTGAAAAGTAAAACAATGAATTTTATTATTTTCAATTATAGTACGTAATCCTAGAAGACAATTTTACTTCTTGGTACTATTCAACTATTATGAAATATTATAATACCTTACAAAAGTTTAGAGTTCTTTAACATACATTATCTGATTTAATCCCCATGGCAACCTTCTCTAGGCTATGTTTATTTTCAATAATTTGTTTTCAAGTCAAACAAACCTCATATAACCTAGTTATTATAATGAATCATGGAATCCAATTTCAGAAATGTCAGTCAAATCTCCAATCATCTGATATTTCTCTGGGCTTGGGTGCACATCACAGCTGGGCGTCTGTTTTAGTGTTTTTTCTATCACAACGTAGGTAGGTTTCTTTATAAGATACTTAGTTCCTGCTTCACCATAATAGCAATTTTATTTGAGTTTTGTGTTTTGGGGGCACTGATTCTGACTCAAACTCTATACATCAAACTTAGTGTCAATCCAGATCAGTTCCTGTGTCATAAATTCAATTCCCAGAAGAGAGAATTGGATTGGCACAGCTTTAGGCCATTACTTTCCACACATCCTCTTCTTCTGAATTGCAGTCTTACGTATCCCATTGTCTATTGCACACATCTACTTGGATGTCAGTTAGGCTTTCAAATATAAAATGACCAAACTCAAATGCCAGTTTTCCTTAGAGTCATGTTTGATTCATTTCTTTCCTCCACACCCACATCCAATCCAATAACAAACCTATTTAGTTTTACTTCCCAATATACGCAGGAAATGATGGCTGCTCAGTACTTCAATCACTACTGTCCAAGTCAAACCACCATGTTCTCTTGCCTGGATTATTCATCTCTTTGCATCTGCCTATGCTGCCTACAGTCTATTCTCAGTACAGAAAGCTGAATCATCTGTTTAAAATTTAAGTCAGATCACATAACTTCTCTGGCCAGGTTTTCCTATCTTACTTATAGTAAAATTAGAATTCTTTACCATGTTTTACAAGATTCTGTATTAGCTGCACCATACTCATTACCTTTCTGATCTTATAACCTTTTACTCTTTGTCTTATTCACTTGGCTCTAGCCACATTTTCCTCACACTTCTCAGGTAGATTCTCAACCATGTGGTCCTTCTTTCTGACTTAAATGTTCTACCCTGAGATGGCTGTGTGGCTCACTCCTTCACTTCCTTCAAGTCTTTGTTTAAATGTCATCTTCTTGGTGGGGCCTTTCCTGACACCATATTTAAAATTGCAATTCCTCTCCCAACACTCCCCCACTTGCTCCATGGTTTAAATTTCTTTATAGCACTTATCTTCATCTAACATTCTGTAAATTTTGCTATTTGTTTATTTTATCTCTTTATTCCTTTGACACCTTACTAGAATATAAGCTCCATGAACACACAGATTTTTGTCAGTTTTGTCATAAAACAACATGTAAATAAATATTTGTTGAAAGATTAAATTGCCCACCTAGGATTAAAACAACTATGCCTATGCAGTGGAAGCCCATGGGAAGAGCAAGTTTACAAAGAAAAGGATGTCAGGGAAAGAAAAAATAATTAGCATTTCTCACATAGGCATATATTGTCCCTATTTTGAAAATAAAATAATAATGCTAAACATCACTCAGTGATTTGCCCAGGGTTGTATAACTAATTACTGGTAGAGAGCAAATTGAATTTAAGTACTGCAGAATCATGTTGATTGCTCTTTTAGTGGTTATATAGCCATAGTTTCACATGACCTGAGGTGCATTAGTAAAGACAATAATATAGAAGGTTAAAAATCAAGTGAAACGTACAAATGTCACTTTCCTTATTCTTGTTTTTCTTCAAAGTCTTGGGGAGTAAGAAATATTACATATAGATTTTGAAAATTATTTGCATGATGTGGACTAATGGTATCCAGTATATTTAAGTATGCACTGGTAATTAGTTATCTCAAAGAAAATCTTATACAGAACCCTAATATATGCAATAAATATAATAACAAAGTGTCATTACATGCTTACAATAAGCCCTGTACTCTGCTGAGTACTTTGTACATATATTATCTCATTCAATCATCAAAACAAACCAATATAATAAGAACTATTATGATGCCTTACTAACAGACCAGGAATTTGATGCCTAGAGGAATTAATTAATAACTTACCCAAGATGCCACAGAGAGTAAGTAGTAAATCCAGATTTATTCTCAAGCACCACCACCAGTAGAGGCAGATAAGTATACAGCTCCTTCAAAATGATGAAAGAACTGGAGCATAAAATTGGAGTGCCATTGGCCATTGCCATTTGACCCTCACAGTATTTCCAAGGATCCTTCTTGTACATTAAAAAAAATCTAAATTTTCCATTTTAAGTGGCTGAGTAAGTGCTGTTTGAACTTCTTTTTAATTATTAATAAAATTTTAAAGGAAGGGAAAAGGCATAAAGACCAGAACCATTGTTCACCCAGTTAAGCTATAACCTAAAGCCATCTTAAATGCTACTTTGGCCCTCACACTGTCACATCGAATCTATCAAAAACTTCAATTTTTTCCATCATCAAATGCAGACATATCTTGGAGATGTTGTGGGTTCAGTTTGAGACTATTGCAATGAAGTGAATATCACAATAATGTGAATCACACTTTTTTTTGGTTTTCCAGTTTATATAAAAGTTATTTTACACTATACTGTAATCTATTAAGTGTGCAATAGAATCATGGTTTAAAAAATCAATGTACATAACCTTAATTTAAAAATTCTTTATCACTAAAAAATATTAAAGATCATCTGAGCCTTTAGGGAGGCACGATCTTTTGCTGATAGAGGGTCTTGCCTCAATGTTAATGGCTGTTGACTGATCAATATGGTGGATGCTAAAAGTTGGAGTGGCTCTTGGCAGTTTCTTAAAATACAACCACAGTGGGATTTGCCTTATCAGTTGCCTCTTCCTTTCATGAAACATTTCTCTGTAGCATGCCATACTGTTTGATAGCATTTTACCTACAGTATAAGCTCTTTCAAAATTGAAGTCAGTCCTCTGAAACCCTTTTGCTGCTCTATCAACTACCTTTATGGAGTATTATAAATTCTTTGTTGTCATTTCAACACTGTTCATAGCTCCTTCACCAGGAGTAGATTCCAACTTAAGAAACCACTTTCATTTCTCATCCGTAAGAAGTAACTTCTCATTGGTTCAAGTTTGACCATGAGATTGCAGCAATTCAGTCACATCTTTAGGCTTCACTTCTAATTCTAGTTCTCTTGCTTTTTTCATCACATCTGCAGTGATTTCCTCCATTGAGTCTTGATGGCTTCAAAGACATCATGAGGGTTGGAATCAACTTTTTGCAAACTCGTGTTAATTTTGATATTTTGTCTTCCTCCCATGAAGCATGAATATTCTTAGTGGCATCTAGAATGGTGAATCCTTCCCAGTAGGTTTTTAATTTACTTTGCCCAGATCCATCAAAAAAATCGCTATTTATGACAGCTATAGATTTACAAAATATATTTTCTTAAATAATAAACTTGAAAGTTGATATCACTTTTTAATCCATGGACTACAGAATAAATGTGTTAGCTGGCATGGAAACAACTTTAATCTCCTTGTACATCTCCATCAGAGCTCTTGGGTGACCAGGTGCATTGTCAATGAGCAGTAATATTTTGAAAGGAATCTTTTCTGAGCAGTAGTTCTCACCAGTGGGCTTAAAATATTCAGTAAACCATGCTGTAACAGATGTGCCATCATCAGGCTTTATTGTCCCATTTATAGAGCACAGGAAGAGTAGATTTAGTATAGTTCTTAAGGACCCTGGGATTTTTGGAATGGTAAAAAGCACTGGATTCAACATGAGACCACCAGCTGCATTAGTCCCTAACAGGAGAGTCAGCCTGTCCTTTGAAACTTTGAAACCAGGCATTAACTCTCTAGCAATGAAAGTCCCAGATGGATTTTTTTTAAAATGTAAAGCTGTTTTGTCTGCATTAAAAACCTGTTGTTTAGGGTATTCACCGTCATCAATTATCTTAGCTAGATCTTCTGCATAACTCACTGCACGTTGTACATCACCACATGCTGCTCTACGTTGTACTTTTATGTTATGGGGACGGCTTGTTTCTTTACACTTCATGAAGAAACCTCTGCTGGCATCAAACTTTTCTTCTGTAGTTTTCTCACCTCTCTCACCCTTCATAGAATTGAAGAGAGTTAGGTCCTTATTCTGGATTAGATTTGAGCTTAATGGAATGCTGTGGCTGGTTTGATTTTCTATCCAACATGCAAAAACTTTCTCCATATCAGCAATAAGGCTGTTTTGTTTTTTTACCCATGTGTTCACTGGAGTAGCACTTTTCATTTCTTTTAAGACCTTTTCTTTTGCATTCACAATTTGGCTAACTTTTGGTGCAAGAGGCCTAGCTTTTAGTCAATCTCAGCGTTGGCATGCCTTCCTCACTAAGCTTAATTATTTCTAGCTTTTTATTTAAAGTGAGAGATATGTAACTCTTCCTTTCACTTAGAGGCCATTTTAAGGTTATTAATTGGCCTTATTTTATTTTATTTTTTTGAGAAAAATTTTTTTTTATTTCAAAGTATTATGGGGTACAAATAATTTTGGTTACATGAATGACTTTTATAATGCTGAGTCATGGTTATAAGAGTGCCCCTTGGCTCATGGTTGGGAATCTGCCACTGGGAGCATCAGCAGGAGATAATAGAGTAGATAAAGAGATAGATCAGGGCACTTATTATTGCCTTGCTTCCTTTGTGTATTGACTCTGGCAGGAGTAACTTTCTTCTAGAGGCTCCTACTCTTATCTGGTGGTACTTTTCCTACAGCTCTAGTTGTTGTATTCTTTGAGTAACATAGTTCTCTGTGCTTGCCTATTAGACTTAAAATGGTTAGCTAGCCCATTGTTGCTAGCCCTGGGTACTATCTCATTCTTTGTTGGTTTCTTTAACCCTGTCCATATTTCGGAATAAAAGTTCCTTTCATGGCAAAACAGACTTTGTAGATGTATTATGGATACAGACATGGAGATGGGAAGATTATCCTAGATTGTCTGAGTGGACCCAACCTCATATTGTGAGATCTTAAAACCAGAGAACCTTTCCTGACTGGGCCAGGGAGATGACACAGAAAAAGACCAAAGAGAAACACAAAGCAGGAAAGAAATTCGATTTGACATTGCTGCCTTTGAAGGTGGAAGAAGGAAGCCACAGGCCAAGGAATGCAGTCAGCCTGTGGAAGCTGGGAAAGTCATTCAATAAAAGCCAGGAAGGAAATGGGGCTCTCAGTCCTACAACCATAAGGAATTGATTTTACCAACAACCTGAAAGAGAAGGAAACTTGTCTTCTGTAGAACCTCCAGAAAGGAACACAGTCCTGCTGCCTTGTCAACTTCTTAATTTTAGCTCTGTGAGACCCATGTTGGACTGTTGACCTACAGAACTGTAATACATTCGTGCTATTTAAGACATACATTTGTGGCACTGCATTAGGACAGCAATAGGAAACTGATGCATGAGGTTTGCATTTCTTTGCATCTTTGTTGTACACACCGTGCCTAGAATAGTGCCTATTCCAGTATATGTAAAGTTGCTCAATAAGTAGCTGTTGAATTAATAAATTGATTTTAAAATATATTTTAAGAAACCCTTGTTCATCTTAACAAAAATTCTGTAAAAGAATCTAATTATTCCAATATTTACAAAGTTTGATATCCCATGAGATTATTAAGAAGTCAGTCTAGAAAAAAGGATTTAATGAATTTCACCACAGGTATTTCAGCAATTTCTTACTAAAATAAACTTTCTATTTGATCAGTCACCTTAGAATTCAAATGGCATTGAAATATTTTCAGTTCCCATTCAAATTTAAGGTGAGCATAGAGTTTCTGTATTTAAAATGTAATACACCTGTTAATGGTCTTTTAAAAATGTGGATTCCTTAAACTACCTCATGCAGGCTTATTTAGGTTCCTCTTAAATTGTCAAAATTTATTTTTTAATTGAACTCATCGTGTAGATCACTTCACTTCAATAGCTTTTTTTTTTTTTTAAATATCTAATGGTGTGTGCCTCTGTAGCACAACCAGTGATTTTAAAAAAATCTAATTTTAAACTCTAAATGTGTGATTTTTATGTGTGAAAAGATTCTTATTTGGGCACACTTATTCTGTTATCCTTAAAATAGACTGCATTATCATTTCAAATGTATAACTGATCAAATTAGAAGGCAGTGATTAAAAATAGTCATATAGACAACTCCTAATTAGTATTAAATTTAAATTTCTCTGTATTCCATTTATGTGGAAATAGTGGTTTAAAGATAATGCTACATTATCAGTAGTCAAAACAGTTTTTCAAACATGCCTGAAGGCATATTTTTCTTTTCGTTTCTTTTTTAATTATAGAATATTACAAGGATACTGAAGTTTTGATTACATGATTTGCTTTTATGCAGTTTGAGTCAAAGTTATAAGTGTGCCTATCATCAAGGTAACATGCAATGTACCTATTAGGTGTGAATTTACCTGTGCCTTCCTCCCTCCCCTCACTTGCTTGATTTCCATTGAGTTTTACTACCACATGTGCACATGGATATTGATCGATTAGTTCCAGTTTAATAGTGAGTACATGTGGCATATTTTTTCCATTCTTGTGATACTTTGCTTAGAAGAATGGTCTCCAGTTCCATCTAGGTTGTTACAAAGGTATTAGTTCACCATTTTTTTATGGCTGAGTAGTACTCCATAGTATATATATACCACATTTTATTAATCCACTCATGTATTGATGGGCACTTGAGTTGATGCCACATCTTTGCAACTGTGAATTGTGCTGCAATAAACATTTGAGCACACATGTCTTTTTAATAAAATGACCTTTTTTTCCTTTGGGTAAATACCCAACAGTGGGATTGCTGGATCAAATGGTAAGTCTACTTTTAGTTCTTTGAGGTATCTCCATACTATTTTCCATAGAGGTTGTACTAGTTTGCAGTCCCACCAACAAGTGAATAAGTGTTCCCTTCTCCCCACATCCACTCCAGCATCTGCTGTTTTGGGACTTTTAGATAAAAGCCATTCTCACTGGAGTTAGGTAATATTTCATTGTGGTTTTGATTTGCGTTTTCCTGATTATTAGAGACTTTGAGCATTTTTTCATATGTTTATTGGCCATTAGTCTATCTTTGTTTATAAAGCTTCTGTTCATGTCTTTTGCCCACTTTTTTATGGGGTTGTTTGATTTTCTTCTTGCTGATTTGCTTGAGTTCTTTATAGATTCTGGTTCTCAGCCTTTTATTGATGTATAGCATGCAAATATTTTCTCCCATTCTGTAGTTTGCCTGTTCACACTATTGATTGTTTCTTTGGCTGTACAGAAGCTTTTTAATGTAATAAAGTCCCATTTGTTAATTTTTGTTGTTGCTGTGATTGCCTTTGGGGTTTTCTTCATAAATTCTTTGCCTAGGCCAATATCTAGAAAATTTTTCCAGCATTTTCTTCTAGAATTTTTATAGCTTCATGTCTTAGGTTTAAGTCTGTTATCCATAGTGAATTAATTCTTGTGACTGGTAAGAGGTGTGGATTCTGTTTCAGTCTTCTACATGCAACTATTCAATTTTCCCAGCACCATTTATTAAATAGGGATTCTTTTCCCCAGTGTATATTTTTGTCTATTTTGTGAGAGATCAGATGGCAATATGAGGGTGGTTTTTTACCTGGGTTCTCTGTTCTGATCCATAGATTCATGTCTCTGTTTTTGTGTCAGTAGCATGCTATTTTGGTTACTATGGTCTTGTAGTATAGCTTGAAGTCTGGTAAATTGATGTGTCTTGATTCGTTCTTATTGCTAAAGTCACTTTGGTTACTCAGGGTCTTTTCTGGTTCCATGCAAAGTATAAAACTATTTTTCCTAGATGTGTGAAAAATGATATTGGTATTTTAATGGGAATTAGATTGAGCCTGTAGATTACTTTGGGTAATATAGACATTTTGACAATGTTGATTCTGCAGACCCATGACCATGATATATTTTTCCATCTGTTTACATTCTCTGCAATTTCCATCCTCAGTGTTTCATAGCTCTTCCTGTAGAGGTCTTTCATCTCTTTAGTTAAATATAGCCCTAGGTATTTTGTGTTCTTTGTTGCCGTCGTGAAAGGTACTGAGTCTTTGCTTTGATTCTCAGCTTGACTTGTTGGCATATATGAATGCTACTGATCTGTGTACATTTATTTTGTAAGCTGAGACTTTGCTGAATTTGTTGACTCTAGTCTGAATTTTCTGAGGACATCGTTCCTTAAATCTGGATCTTTAAATATTTGAATCATCAGAAACTTCAAGTTTTGACACCTAGATATCACTATCCTTATAAACAACTTAGCACTTTAGAATTGTTGCCAAATCTTAAAAACTCCAACTCCCTCTAGAGAAGGGACCTTGCCTTTATCTTATTCTTCTCTAGTACAGTGGTTCTCAAAATGTGGTCCCTGAATCAGCATCACCTGGCAAGTGTTTTATAAGCAAATTCTTGGGCCCCAGTCCAGCACTATTGAATCAGAAACTTGGGGATGGAGCCCTGGGATTTATGTTTGCAAAGCACCCCAGGTGATTCTGATGCATGATAAAGTTTGGGGAATACTGCAGGAGCCCTAGGAAAATGCCTGTCATTCACAGGTTCTTTTACTCTTAAACTGGGCAGAATTAAACAGAAATGAGGAAAGTAAAGTAAATTGGGTGCCTGATATAAGGAACCAGGAATTTCTAAAAATTTGTTGTCTGAGATATAGTTGTGTAGATACATATCTCAGTTTTCACTGATTTCCTATTTGGCAGTAGGAAAACAGGAATGCAGCAGTCCATTTGGGGAGAATTATAAAGAACAATCTCTAGCTTTACAAAATGTGTGACAATTTAGTTTATACATTTGACCTCTGTCTGTCAAGTTTATAAATTGAACATAATACCAAACAATATATCAAGAGGTTAAAATATTAATGATTTTATTGTCCCCTTTTAAAGACATAAACATGTTTTGCTCAGTACTGAAAAATGATATCACTGACCCCCAATCAATAGATGTTTCACTTGCAGTGGATTTGTTCTAACACATCTAAAGGGTCCCTGTAGCTACTAAAAGCATTCAATAGAGCGCCTGTTAGGGATTCCTCATGGTGTCCAACTGATACATTTATTCAAACAAGTACTTAGCAAGCTCCCACAAGGTAGTTAATTACTGCCAGACATTGAACAGGACACAAGGCAATGTAAGACAATTCTGTCCCACAGGATTTTATAATCTGGCCTGGAAATAAAAGGAAAGGAAAGGAAAAGGACCAAATGTTTGTCTTATACTTTCATGTGCCAGGCACTGAATAGGGCAGGAGATGTAAACTATGTGAATCCATGTAACCACTCAGGGAAGTTGGCATGATTCCCAGTTCACAAATAAGGACACATTAGTCTGAGAGATGCTGAGAACTTGCTCAAATTCATCAGGTAAGAAGTGGTGGAGGTTAAATTTAAAATCAAAACTGATTACATCTGTGTGCTTTCTCCTGTACCACTTCTCATATAAAAACATAAGCAGCAACTCCTAGAAGTAATACAACGAATGCCTAAATGAATGATACACTTTATTTGCTGGAGGAGATTAGAAAAGGAACAGCAACTGTGGATGGGGAAGTGAAGGGAAGCCTTCCTGGTAAACGTTGAGCACGAATATTTATTGAAAGAAAAAGAGTTGTGGTTTGGATAGGGGAAAGAAGTAAATGTATTCCAGATGGGAAATATTGTCAAATAGAAATGTCTAGTCAGAAATGAGAAAGGCAAGTTCCAGTAGAGTGATGGAATCAGCCCAGCACATTTTAGATGCCAAATAAATAGTGTAGAATGGCTTTGCTTGGCTCTGGCTATGCATGAAGGTACGCATTTTATTAACAATTAAAGGAGTGTAGTGAACGGTGCCACTTTACTTAGGTGGTATATTTGCTGGCTGTGTCCTTGTACATTCAGCCAAGGTTCTGAGGTTCCTGCTTCTTTTGGCTCTAATTCTGGATATGCAGTATCTTTCCTGATGCAAATGATCATTCTGCTCCTCATCTCTGCAGCCAACAGGATTAATGCACTGTCGTTATGTTATCTCTCAAAGAAAACCTCACAGGTACTCTATCATAAATCCCTCAAGTACCTAGAGCTGAACAAATTCTTAAGAATATCAAGTGTCCCAGAAACTTATTTGTAGACACTGTAACATGCCAGAAAAAAACAGTTCTACATTGAGCAATAAAGCATTCTTTCCACTTGAATAACTACAGAGTTGGAGCAATTATTTTATGAAAAAGTTTGAAAGCAGTTAGTTAGAATTAGTGTCAAAGAAATATTCATAGATAATTATGGCAAGTAAAGTATTAATATAGCTGAAGAAACTATGCATTTGATTGGCTTATCTTTTAACTTAAGTGAATTTTTGTATGTCGCTGTATTTATTTTGAATCAAAGTCTCCATGTAGAGGTAGAAGGAGATTTTAAGAAGAAATTCCTAAAGTGACTGTTTTGCTCAGTTGTTAAAGCCCTCTTCGTGATAAGAAATATTTTTATCATTTGGTTGCTGTGAATTTCAAAAAGATCTCCTATGACAGAACAGTGGTTCCCAAAAGATCTTTTATCTGCCATGGGGAATGTCATTGTTCCCAAAGAAGACAATAAAATCAGCAAGAAAATAATAAACATTCTCTGTAAGATATCATGGCATTAATTGACTACAAACACTCAAATTGATTTTTTAATCTATAGACACATGACAAGGTCAGCAACAGAGGAAGGCTGATGTTGCTTTACTTTCATAATATAAGTGATATATTTAAGATTCTGAATATAAACATGAAATATGGTACTTTGAAAATGATGTACTTTAAAACTATAGATATTAATTATACTTCAGTGTGATATTTTTAAACAAATTTTAACAAAAACTTTTTAGAAAATATTTTCCTTAGATTTTCCTATAGATAATTTTTTGAAGTTTCTTTTGTAATAGGTGGTAAAAAAAACATGCATCTGATACTTAAAAATAAAATTGATTTTTATCAAAATTTCACCTGTACCCAGTAAAGATTTTTGGTTAAGTATTTATAAAACTATTTATTTATCTTTAATTTCAGCACATTACGGGGGGGGGAGGGACAAATGTTTATGTTGCAAATATTGCCTTTGTCCTACCCGAGTCCAAGCTTCGAGGCTGTCAATCTCCGAGATGGTGTGCACCACATCCATTAGGTGTGAATATATCCATCCCCCCACCCCCTCCCACCTGCCCAACATCTGAGAAATGTTACTAGTATATGTGCACATAAGTGTTGATCAGTTAAAACCAATTTGATGGTGAGTACATGTGGTGCTTCCTTTCCATTCTTGTGATACTTCACTTAGTAGAATGGGCTCCAGCTCTATCCAGGATAATACAAGAGGTGCTAGATCACCATTGTTTTTTGTGGCTGAGTAGAACTCCATGGTATACATATACCACATTAATCCACTCATGTA
>CAUYRT010012061.1:0-22917 GCA_963574885.1 Lepilemur ruficaudatus | reverse complement strand
TTTTATAATATTAAATTTCAAAAAGTTTTCTATACTTTCAAAGAAAGTCATAAAGGAAACGTTTAATAAACTGGGATCATCAAATTTATATAGTGCATATTAGAACCTCTTGCCATCTTGCTTGATGCTTGTTAATTAGATGTTTTATGTTTGTTCTTTAATTCTAACAATATTTTTTATGGGAAGGCACAGAACTGAGTATTAAAACATGTGAAAATAGTTTATACTGAACCTTTCTTTAATCAAGCTGTTAAATGTTTTGTCACTTCCCCGCTAGTTTGTAGCTCATCCAAACTGCCAACAGCAGCTTCTCTCTATATGGTATGAGAACCTCTCCGGTTTACGGCAGCAGACGATGGCGGTCAAGTTTCTTGTGGTCCTTGCCGTTGCCGTTGGACTGCCCTTCCTGGCTCTCGTGTACTGGTTTGCTCCATGCAGCAAGGTATGTCTGTGAAGCCTAGAGCTCTGTTACCCATAGAATTATGTCTGATGTGGGGGAAAAGCCTATTTCCAAAATGAAAATTTCAGAGAAGTATATTTTGGTTTAAATCATCTTTATTGCTTTCAATATTACAAAACTAATATTTTCTATAGGAAACACCGAAAAAAACGAAGAGAAAATTCACCTATAATACCACTATAATGTGTGAAAGAAAACTTCAGTTACTATATTAGTTTATTTCCCTTTGCTCTTTTCTCTGTGTATTAGTACATCTATGTACATACTTTTATATATTTTAATAAGGTCATGGTATCATTGAATAGATATTTCAAATGACGATGAACACTTTTCCTCTCTCTATTTCTCCTCGGGCAAAATTTGAGATGAAAGTTTTGTTTTGTATTTATTTTAGCTAAGATGACCAGATAAATCTTAAATAAAGGACAATCACATAAATATTAATATAATGCTTGTTTCCATAAGGAATTTGTTTTAGGGACAAAGTACACCAGAGCCCAACAGCAAAGATTTTCTACCTGACCGGCTTTGGTGAAAATAATACATTCAGATGGACCTAGCCTTTCATTAGTGTGACAGAACAAGTTTGAGAAATGTCGACCTGTCATTCTGTTAACAGGCAGAGAAATTTGTGTACTGCATTGCTAAAAAGCCTACTCTTCATGTTTTGAAGCCACATTCCTCGATCTGTTTAAGCTGTAACTCTGAGAGGCAAACTGAAATAATGCTAATGCTAAGTGGCTGCAATATCTGCAAGACCATCTATTAAGGTGCTGTGTAGAAATATCAGTTGGATCACTTGCCATTCTTAAACATGAACATGACTCATTTTCAAACACTTGTAATGTGTGGGTGCAAACACCATTGCCAATATATTGTCTTCTTATTACTTAGTCATATATTTGGTGTTTTAGCTATATAAGGACATTTCAAAATGACTCAATGCTAGAAAGCTGGTGCAAAGCCTTTTACACAATGGAAACTTCATGATTATTTCTAGTGATTATAATAGGTACTGCTGGAAACTGGGCATTTTCTCATGAAAGTAAAATCCTGGAAACTGGGCATTTTCTCATGAGAGTAAAATCTATCATCATAGAATTTTCCCCTTAAAATATATAAGGCCAAAACTGATATCTCCTATAAATATAAATGAAAGACATAAAATGAAAATAGTGAAATTTACTAGAAATGACATTTATAGCAGAGAGTTCATCTAGAAAGTTGTATTTTTTCCCTTTTTCATAGGAACATCAGATTTTACTTTGAAAAACAAATCTAAATTGTCCTCACCAGAACATAAGCTACATCTATATATGTACTCTCTTCATTCTGTTTCTACTTACATTTCCTAAGTCTTCAGAGATTAAGCTGAATTGAAAGGGAAGAGTTTCTGAATTATTATTCTTATGACTCTGTGGTCAAATTATAATCTTTTCCTGAGCTGAATAATTTTCTTTTTCCATAACCAGCTAGTTCAAAAGCATAATGCCTTCTAGAGTGTCTGGTACTTTGACACAGCTATTTTTGGCAGTCTTTAGAGTTACACATTTCTTAAATTTTGATTGAATTCTGATTAACCTGATTTCCTTCACTATTTCTTCTTCCCTGCCCATATTTCTTTCTGGCATCTGTTTTCCATCCTTGTTTATGAGCACTGAGGCAAATAATCAAATTAAAAGGACACTGTCAAGGTATTTTTTTCCTATATAAAATATATTTAACTGACTTATGTATCCTTTGAAGCATGATGATAAAATCTGTTTTACAGTTTCCCACTAGGAATGAATATAAACGTTATTTACAGGTCACAGAATAGATTTTTTGCGTGCGTCAGGCAGAGGGCATTGCTCCAGCTAAATTGATGCTTCTATTGAAAATATATTTAAAATATTTTAGATTTTCCAATATATCCATGAAAATGAAAATTAGTCCAGATCAAATTGCAGGCTTGGGCACCTTGATTGAGTCCTTATTTCTGTTTAACGTTGGTTTTGTTTTTCAAATTTTCTCTCTTCCCCTTTCAGGAGTTGTTTTGTTTTGTTTTGCTTTGAGACAGGGTCTCATTCCGTTGCTGTGGCTGGAGTGCAGAGGCATCATCGTAGCTCACTGCAACCTCAAACTCCTAGGTTCAGGTGATTTTCCTGCCTCAGCCTCCCGAGTAGCCAGGACTACAGGTGTGTGTCACCACACCCGGCTAATTTTTTTTATTTTTTGTAGAGTCAGGGTCTCGCTCTTGCTCAGGCTGGTTTTGAACTCCTGACCTCCAGCGATTCTCCTGCTGGAGATGCCAAAATCCCCCTTAATTTAAAGAGAAATACAACTCTCAATATTTATAATAAAAAACAAAGATGTCAGCCTCAGTGGCTCATGCCTGTAATCCCAGAACTTTGGGGAGGTTGAGGTGGGAGGATTCCTTGAGGCCAGGGGTTTGAGACCAGTTGGGCAACATAGATCTCGTCTCTACAAAAAATTTTTTAAAAATTAGCCAAATATGCTGGTGCATGCCTGTAGTCCCAGCTACTCAAGAGGCTGAGGTGGATGGATCACTTGAGGCCATGACTTCAAGGCTTCAGTGAGCTATGATGACACCACTGCACTCCGGCCTGGGCAACTGAGTGAGACCCTGTCTAAAAAAACAAACAAATGAACAAAAAGAAAAACAAAGGATATGAGGATTCAAACATGGCACTTTAGTTTCCAGCCAACTTTTTTTTTGGTTTTCTTATGTTTGTTTGCTTCCTTTAAAAAAAACAAAAAACAAAAAAAAACCCTAAAATTTTATTAATCAGCAAAAATGCCTGGTTTGATTCTCCTCTCTCCCCTCACTTCGGAATAATATAAAGAAGGAGTAATACTCTGTAAGGGCCAGCAGCCCAGCGGAGAAGGAAAGCAAGCTGGGTCAGGGGTGAGGCACACAGATCAGACACCCGGCCTTGATAACTGAACATTGCCTTCAGCTGTGTCCAGGACAGCTCAACCAAGGTTCCAGATTTGTGAGACTGGTGCCCCATTCAATGTGGATAGCTTTATTTTCAACCCTATTTTAGCCCCCAACATCATTTTTTCTTTCTGTAATTAATTAATTAGGTTCTGTTTTAATATATGCTCCTTTGTATTTTTGAGGTCCTTGAAGGCTGCATCTTAATCTTTCCGGAACGAGGCAAGTTATAAATTTTTCCGTGGATTTTACTACTAATAGTCATTGTCCCCAACCCAAGTTTTCTCAAAACAGTCAAATAAATTGAGAATTTTTAAAAATTGATTTAATTCAAGAAATCTTTGCCCAGACCAATGTCCTGGAGTGTTTCTGCAATGTTTTGCCCTAGTAGTTTCCTAGTTCCTAGGTCTTAAAGTCTTTAATCTATTTTTATGTGATTTTTTTTATATAGCACAAGATAGAGGTCTAGTTTCATTCTTCTGCATACGGACATCCAATTTTCCTAGCACCATTTATTGAAGAGACTGTCCTTTCCTCAATTTATGTTCTTGGCACCTTTGTCAAAAATGAGTTGACTGTAAATGTGTGGATTATTTCTGGGTTCTCTATTCTGTTCCACTGGTCTATGTGTCTGTTTTTATTCCAGTACTGTGCTGCTCTTTGTAAGATTTATAAGAGCTTTTCCCATGAGGAAAATATGGAATCTTATAATACATTTTCATTTGCTTTAAAGTATGATTAAAATAAATCATATATGAAACATTATAGAATTAAAATTGTATGCATGGCACACTATTGAAAAATAAATTAAACTCACATTGATGTTCATTTACTGACTGTTCATATTTAAAATGAAAAACAGTGCAAGATATAGGCAAAAGACAATAAAACCTACATTGTCTATCATTTGTTTTAACTTTGTCCTCATTTGATTATTTGTGAGCTAGATTTTTAAAAAAGTATTTAAAAAAATATTCTTTGAATAAATTTAATAAGTAATCTTATGGAAGTGTTCCTTTTTTACAGCAAATTTTTACAAAGTAACTTTGGATTGACTCTGCAATACTAGCTGGATCTATTGACTTAAATATATATATCTATATCTATCTATCTATCTATCTATCTATCTATCTATCTATCTATCTATCGAGAGAGAGAGTTGGCCCTCCATATCCATGGGTTCTGCAACCCTGGATTTGACCAACCACAGATTGAAAATATTTGAAAAAAAAGTTGTGTCTGTATTGAACAGAAACAGATTATTCTCTAAACAAGATGTTGAATGTAATAATACATGTTTGAGATGATCGATATGCTAATTACCCTGATTTGATCTCTATACGTTATATGTATCAAAACATCACTATGTATCCCCGTAAACATGTACAATTATATGTCAATTAAAAATATACAGTATAACAACTATTTAAATAGCATTTATTTTATATTAGATAGTATAAGTAACCTAGAGATGATTTAAAGTATACAGGAGGATATATATAGGTTGTATGTAAATACTCCCCTATTTTATATCAGGGACTTGAGCGTCCTCAGATTTTGGTAGCCATTTAAGGTCTTGCAAGCAATCCACTGTGGATATCTAAGAACATGGATACCTATATATACATCCAGGAAACACACACACACACACACACAAACACACACACACACACACCTGCCTGGCCTAAGATTCAAAATATCAAGAGAGAGAAGAGATTGAACTACATGATTCATTCCTGCTCTAACTTTTATGATTTTGAAAAACATATGGACACATAAAGCTTATAGGAACACAGAACATTGATTGTGTTCCTTCCATTATAGCATTTAGCTTTTCCAAGTCCTACAAGATACTTCCTTTCTCTAATAATTTATGTATGTATGCACTTTGATAAGAAAGTATGAAATTGTTTTGTAAATCAAATAGAAGAATTAACTCTGGAACAAGAATGTGTTCACATTCCAGGTCTACCACTATGAGCTGTGTGACTTTGAACAAGTTTCTTGACTTCATTTCCTCAGTTTCTTCATGTAAAATGAGCATTTTAGTAGCATCTACTCCTTTGGATCATTATAATGATTACATGAGTTAACAGTGCAAAGCACTTAAAAACAGTGCTTGGCGTATACAGATACCAACTCAGTGTTGGTTGTATTTTATTAATTTATAAAGTTTTCTGTAATAAACTCATGTGAAAAGCTGTTGACAGATATGGGCCCTCTCCTAAGGAAAAAATTGAAAAGAAAAACAAACACTGCACACACATTTTGAGTTTTGTTCACCATTTCAGAGGATGTCCGGAGCCCTTGAGACACATCCTAGATCCTCTCCCTGCCTTGGCTAATCTCTGCATTTCAGGCAGAAAAGAATGCTATAAGAGGCACAATAGCTTTTATTGTCCCCATATTTCCTATGAAGAATCTGGTTTTCGTGTAATTTAGGAAATGTACTCATTGTCACTCAGCTAATGAGAGAATGAAACTGGAATCTGAACCTAAAATGCTGGACTTTAAGTCTAGTGTTCTTCCAGGACATTGTTCCAATACACTGTGGGGACTGCCCTGCTGCCTTGTCTTTGCTGGCAGTTCTTCATGGCACTCATGACTTTTTCTCCATTTACAACATCACCGAGATGGCAACATCAGCTGATGCCTGAATTGCATGCGGGCCAGGGAAATATACTTGAGGACAACCACCAAGGATCCATACCTGCTTGCAAAGTAGACTAAGTTATATATTTTCAGTGCTGCTTCCTCAATACTTCAGGCAAAATTATGAATAATGTTGATATTATGCTCTGCATTTTGTCACCAATATTATATAATATTTTAAGAATTTAAAAATCCTCTAATAGAAAAGTGAATTTATTTATGAATCAAGAACATCAATACGTGCTGGTGAAGAGTGTGACTGAAATTTTATAACAGCACGAAAAATTATTATTCTATCACTAATTATGTAAACATTCGTAATTATCTTAGAAGAACATGGAAATGTGCAGATGTTTATGCTTGTGTGTATATGTGTGTGTTTTGCAAAATGTACAATACGAAGTTAATATTTTCTTTTGGTGTGTGTTGTGGCAGATGGGGAAGATAATGCGCGGACCATTTATGAAGTTTGTGGCACACGCAGCCTCCTTCACCATTTTTCTGGGACTGCTAGTCATGAATGCAGCTGACAGATTTGAAGGCACCAAACTCCTTCCTAATGAAACCAGCACAGATAATGCAAAACAGCTGTTCAGGATGAAAACATCCTGCTTCTCATGGATGGAGATGCTCATTATATCCTGGGTAATAGGTAAAGACTAATTTCTGTCATCATTTCTTTTTGCAGCCTTAGCAGTTGGACTGAATGACACTGATTCTTCTACACATCAGTTATACAAATGTATGCAGCGTGATATAATGCATCACACACCAAATGTGTGCTTTGTGTTCTTAAAGCACAGTTGCCTTGGGTGCATTGTCAGTGCCATAGTCTTCTCACGTACCATGTGCTTTTTTGTATTTCCAAGAAAAATCCAGGAAGAAAACCAACAGGATAGTATCAATCAAACTCCACTGGTAATAAAAATCTGCCATTCATATTTTGGAAGAGCTGTAAAATTTCAAGCTTAAAAACAACCACATGATTTCATATTGAGATTTAATAGGAGCTGAAGCTAGTAGCTGCTCTCATTTATTTAATATTTATTATGCACCAAGAATTATTCAAAGCACTTTACATATATCAAATCATGGAATCTCTCTGTGCCTCAGTTTTCTGATATGTAACGTATAGTTACATTTTCTTATAGGATTTATGTGAGACTTAAGTAACTTGTTTTAAATCTCCCAGGTTGTAAGTGAGAGAGAAAGAATTTGATCTTAGTTACTGCACTATTTATCTTTAGAATCAATCACACATGTGTCTTATCATTAAATATAATACAAATGAGAAAGGTATTTCAATTGGATATTTATGAATAAATAAATCAAATAGCTATTAAGTGCCTTTATTAGGTAATGAGGATACTGTGGTGAATAAGATGTAGTCTTTGTGCTCAAGGAAGTTAATTAAGTCTGGTGAGCAGGTCAATAAGGAAATTGATAATTAAAACCCAATGTGGCCCGGTGTGGTGGCTCACACCTGTAATCCTAGCACTCTGGGAGGCCGAGGAGGGTGGATCGTTTGAGCCCAGGAGTTTGAGACCAGCCTGAGCAAGAGTGAGACCCCATTTCTACCAAAAATAGAAAAAATTAGCTGGGCATGGTGGCACATGCCTGTAGTCCCAGCTACTAGGGAGGCTGAGGCAGAAGGATCACTTGAGCCTAGGAGTTTGAGGTTGCTGTGAGCTAGGCTGACACCATAGCACTCTAGTCGGGGCAACAAAGTGCAACAAAGGGCAACAAAGAATCCAATGTGACAAGTGCTCTAACTGAGGAAGTGTTAGGGTGTTATGAACACACAAAGATTGGGCATAGAAATCTCAGTGAGGTGGGATGTGGAATGGGCAGAGAAGCCCTCCCTGGGCAGTACCCTCAATTTGAGACTTTGAGCATAAGGGAATATTAACTGGACTGTGTTCGGGGCATGAGGACATTACAAGGCATGGAAAGAGATGCAGAGGTATGAAACTATGACAACATGTGGAGCACGTGAGGTAGGTAGAGCTGGAGCCCAGGTGCATGTGTGGATGTGGGTGATGGGAGATAAGGGTGCTGAAATGTCCAGGGGATGATTTTCAGCAGCTGGTGATGTGATCAGATCACATTGTAAAAAGGTCACGGGGGTTGTGAGATAGACGGTGGCTTGAAGGAGGGGTGAGTCCAGATGCTGAAATGAAATTGAAGTGATCCCTGTGAGGAGGATGAGGGCCAGAACTCAGGGACATGGGGAAAGGACTTGAGAGCTACTTAAAAGATACACTGCAAAGAACCTGGTGATTATTGCATATCAAAAGGGAAAGCTGTGGATTCTGCCTTGGACTACTGGGTGCTGACTGCAGTTCTCTAGAGGGAGAATATAGAAGGAAGATCTTGCTTAGGACTGGGGGAATGAGAAGCTGATCATTAAGTTTGGGTTGTGGTTCTGGGAGGCCGAGGCGGGCGGATCGCTCAAGGTCAGGAGTTCGAAACCAGACTGAGCAAGAGTGAGATCCTGTCTCTACTATAAATAGAAAGAAATTAATTGACCAACTAAAGATATATAGAGAAAATTAGCTGGGCATGGTGGCGCATGCCTGTAGTCCCAGCTACTCGGGAGGCTGAGGCAGAAGGATTGCTTGAGCCCAGGAGTTTGAGGTTGCTGTGAGCCAGGCTCACGCCACGGCACTCACTCTAGCCCAGGCAATGGAGTTAGACTCTGTCTCACAAAAAAAAAAAGTTTGGGTTGTGGTGAGCTTTGAAGTGCCCATGGAATTTCCAGGTGGAAATGTCCACTAAGCAATAGAAAGTATTAATACAGCCCCTGGGAGAAGTCTGGGCCATGGATAAAGTTCTAGCAATCCTCAATTCCCAGATGCTACTTAAGGTCCTGACTATGCATGAAATTACCTAGGGTGAAAACAAGTATAAAAAACAGAAGAGGGCTCAAGGGATTTTTATATAAAACCTTTAATAGGCCATAAGTTTGGTTCCATCCTTTCCCACTATGCCTCCAGCCTACCCAGTGACCGATAGAAGCATCTACAGTCAGTTTTTTTTTTTTTTTTTTAATCACTTCTAGGGCAGGGCTTGTCTTCTTGGCTTCTTTACACTGGAGCCTGGTGGGATGATCTATTGAAATGTTAAGAAGCATTTTGCAACATACCTTATGATCATTCTGAATGCAGGTGAGGTAATTCGACAGCATTTGAGTTATTTGCAACTTCTGAATCACTTTGTTTCCTGGATATGTTTCAAGGAAAAATATGGACAGTGGCATGAAATGTGAATTGTATCACCAACTAATGAAAACTCTTGGATAAAGAGGAGGACTTTGATTTTATTCTATTTCTTTTCTAATCGAATTGAGGAGACTGTAACAAATAAATGACATTTCAGCTCTAATATAAGATTTAAAATAAGAATAAACAATCATTTGGGCATTGCCTTTATCTTATTAGACTAAAATCCTCTCCACTATAGTTTTTTTTAATGCGTTAATATACAAAAAGTACATAATACAGTGCTTGCACACAGAAACTATTCAATAAATTTCAGGTAATTATAATCATTATTAAAGTTTTCATATGTTGCCGTTATATAGGTGTGATATTTCCTGCTAAAGGCATATTAGTTAAGACATGACTCTTTCAGTGTAAGATGAAACTTTGAAAAATCACATTTTATATACAGAGATTACATATAAAGAATGTTCATTTTATTCTTTATCATGATTAACTCCTTATACTAATTTTATTATAAACTTAAGATTTTTTTTCCCTTTTCACTTAGAAACCTAAACCAAGACTATTAAATCAGCTTTTAACTTTATAAATAAAAGCATTTTTGGGGAACTGTTATTCCACTAACCTTTGTATTTGCCATCAGAGATTACCTTACAGTATTTATTTAAAGGGAAGATAATAGTGCTCGCCACCAAATTGGTGCTAACTGACCAACACTAAGGTGCTCAGGTGGTAGTAATATTCATTGGGTGCCGGTCAGGTTGGGGGTGGGGTAAACTCACAACTAATGGATGTGGAGTGCACTGTATGGGGGAAGGGCACACTTGTAGCCCTGGCTTGGGCGAGGCAAAGGCATTACATGTAACCAAAATGTTTGTACCCCCATAATATTCTGAAATAAAATTAAAAAAAAGAGAGAAAGGGAGGCTTTAAGGGAGGTGCTACACTTTGGTTTGGATGTTTGTCCTTTCCATATCTCATGTTGAAATTTGATCCCTCGTGTTGGTGCTGAGGTCTAATTGGAGGTGTTTGGGTCATGGGGGTGAGTCCTTTACAAATAGATTAAGGCCCTCCCTGTGGGGTAGTGGTGAGTGAGTTCTCATTCTTAGTTCCTGCAAAAACTGGTTGTAAAAAGAGCCTGGCACCTCTCCCTTCTCTCTCTTCCTTCCTTTCTTGCCATGTGATCTCGGGGCATTCCAGCTACCCTTTGCCTTCTACTATGAGGGCCTCACAAGAAGAAGATTCTGGTGCCATGCTACTTGTACAGCCTGCAGAGCCATGAGCAAAATAAACCTCTTTTCTTTATAAATTAAAAAAACAAAATAAAATAAAGGGAAAATAATAACTCAGAACAGAGAGCTGACGCTTTTATAGCATACATTAGACTGCTAGTTCAGTTTCCAACACTGGCATTTATTTTTTAAAATTATTCTTGAAAGAACGTTGTTGGACCTTCTGGAAATATTAACAATAAGTAGCCTTACTTAGATTAGATGTTGAGTGTGTTATGTTGGCTTGAGGGAGAAAACTGACATTATCGGTCACAGAAAGCAAATTTATCTAATTTTTTAGTTGACAACAATTTGAAAGGCTAAATGATAGAACTGATGTTCCAGGACATCTTGACGAGACACAGTGGTGAGCTCAAACCAATGAGAGGACGTGCAGCAGGACACAGGGAGGGGGACGTGCTTGAAGACACTCAGGTGGAAAGATCCTCAGGAGATCCTGTAACTTAGTGGCCAGTGTGAGCTGCGGAGGAAGCGCATGCAGTCCTGGGATGACTCTTCAACAGAAGGAGAGGACTGCGGTCAAGGCTGTGCTTACCCCACTGGCCAGACCATGTCCCCAGGATTGTGCATGGCTGTGGGTGCCACCTGCGAACCATTGGCAAAACAGGGAATGTCCCCAACACAGCAGCCAGAAGAGTGAGTGAGTGGCTTCTCCATGAAACAGCACTTAAAGGGACTGGAATCTAGATTACCCCAGAGGGCGAGGAGTGGAGCGGATCCAAGCATTGTTGATCCTGAGGCTTGTTTATTTGGAGGGCTCCATTTGTAGAAAAAGATGACAAAGCAAGGACCTAGAAGAAGCCGGGTCAAGTAAGGCGTCTTGAAGTTTGAGCTCATTAGCTTCATGGTAAACCTGACTCTGCTAGAGAAGAATAGATTTAATAAGCACACATGTGGTTTGGGTTTTTTTTTTTTTTTTTAAGAAATTTAAAGGCAGAGGGAGCTGACTCATTTGCTACTGCTCTAGAAGGCAAAAATAGAACCAGTGGGTCCACATTGAAGGAATATTCCTAAAACTTCAACAATGGAACGAGCAGCCGTCAGCATTAGTAAGCACCTCATCTCCAGGCGTATTCGTGCAGAGGCCTGATCCTGTGAAATCCCCCACTTGGGAGAGAACTTGGACGAAAGGGAGGAGTTCAAACTGTGCTTAGCAGCGCCCAGGGTTCCCAGGGAGAAATAAGATAGGAACTCTTCCTTCTGGCAGAATAGTTCATCATATTTCTTTCAGTTTTTAATCTTCAGTAAGACATCATTTGTACCAAGAATTCTACTTAAAGAGAGAGGAAAGAAGATGCAGGAGAAGTGGAAGGAAAAAGCAGAGGGGAAACTTTGAAAATGACCAAGGCTATATGAGTTCAAATGTCCCTTTAGTCCCTATGCTTGTTACTCGGAATTGTCCTTGCCTCCTATTGAGGCTGGCAGGAACCCAGGGACTGTAAAAAGAAAGCTACCTTTGGATTTTTTTCATTCCTACTCAGTTTTTTTAGAGTATGTGCCCGTGAATACACATACAGTATTTCCTGTTATAGATTTGATCTGCTAGGGTATATATGAATTTGATTCTAGTCCCCCCTTAACTTGAAATAACTCAAAATAAGTAATGAAGTTGTCTTCTCTTTAAACCATATCCTTTATGCTGGACTGATTGCTGGTTTTGAGAACAAGCACATGATGTGCTCTTGGCGAGCAGAGACTGTGGCATTTCCTAATCCCTACAGGGCTGTGCAGCCATTCACATAGCAGCGTCTGTGATTGGCATCTAGGACAAATGTGAGAATTGGGGGCAGGTGGTTGCCAAGGGTAAGGGAAGATTAATTTCCACTAGGGGCTATGAAAGACTTCCTGATGGAGGTAGGTTTTGATCCACTGTTGGAGTTTGGATTCTGTTTCTCCAGGTGGCTCTAGAAAGAGGCAGAATGTCAGAGAGGGATGTCTTAAAGACAATGGGGGTAAAGTCACTTTTAAATAAAGATATTCTTCAAATTAAAAAAGAAAATATGCTAACCTTGGAAAATTTAAAATAGTAAATGCTCAATAAATGTTAGACATAATTTTTTCCAAGTGCCAGACACTGTGTTGTGTATTTTACATGTCCTATTTTACCTCATAATAATCCTATGAAGTAGATATGAGCTACTATCATCCCCATTTTACAAATTGAGTTTTAGAAAGTGTAAGTAACTTATTAGAGACTTCACAGCTAGTAAATGGAGGAACAAAGATCTCAAATTCATGGCGGTCTGATTTCAAAACCAGTGCTCCCAAGTAATACACTAAAAGTTTGAAAGTATATGCAGTATTATTAATAATTCCACCAGAAAGAGATGACTACTATTAATATGTTTCTGTAATTTCTTCTAGTCTTTTGCTGTGTTTGTTTTTAACAAGAAGTCATAGATTACATAACATTTTAAACTTTCTTACTTAACATTATGATGTAAAGATTTTCCAACTTGTGTTAGTCCAGGTCCTCCAAGAAGTAGACACAAAGATTAAACATACAATAGTTTTATTAAGGGCCATGGATATATTATCAAGGAAAATTTCTTGCAAGAGAAAATGGGGAGAGAGCTGAGAAAAGTCACTATGGCCATCAGACTGGGATGCAAGTCAAACCCCGAGGGACGGAGAGAAAGAAGGAAGGTTGGATAGAAGTATCTACATCTCTATGCAGTCTAAGGAAAGTTTAGTGAGGCTGCCACAAAATCCTTGAGCCAGTCAGCCATCAGAGGAGTCCCATTTCTCTCAAGAAGGGTCACCCTCAGTCATAGGCTGGGAGCAATTCAGGGTAAGCATGCATGGCCTTGGACAAAAGTGGCAATGATTTTCAGAAGGCAATAGCTGAGGCCCATGGTCAATCACATTCCTGTCATTGGACGTCAGTGAGACACATTCTCCTGGACACTACCCCGTGGTAATTGATACAATATCATATTACATGGCTGCATAATATTCTATCTGTTCAAGTCCCATGATTATTTCAGGTTGTTGATGTGGGTATGTTTGTGTATTTCAGTTATTATAAAGTATCCTACAATAAACATCATTTAAGTATATTTTTTATGTGGAATTAGTTGATCAACAAGGTGTTTGTTATCTTAAGGCTGTGAATGAACTTTGTCAAATTGCTTTCAGGCAATGCACCAATATTGCTAGTCTATGGGATTTGTGGGGATGTGGGGATATGGCTGGCCAGGAAGGTTGGGGCTAAATTTTGAATGTCAGACTGAGACCTTTAAAATTTATTTTGTTTCATTGAAGAACTAAGGCTGGAATGAAATTGAATTGATATTTTAACCCCTTTCTAATGCAGGCATGATATGGGCTGAGTGTAAAGAAATTTGGACTCAAGGTCCCAAGGAATACTTGTTTGAGTTGTGGAATATGCTTGATTTTGGTATGTTAGCAATCTTTGCAGCATCATTCATTGCAAGATTCATGGCATTTTGGCATGCTTCCAAAGCCCAGAGCATCATTGATGCCAATGATACTTTGAAGGACTTGACAAAAGTTACATTGGGAGACAATGTGAAATACTACAATTTGGGTGAGTTTACAGTACACAGTCAATATAAATTAATAAATATGCATAATTTTCTTATATAATAGATGTCAGTAGTAGTTGAGTTACTTCCCACTTTTTGTAAAATGTTGGTTAGTTTCCAACATCTTTATATAAAGAATGAGCACCTGTCTGAAGAAGCATACTTTCTGCTTCTTCCCTTAATTTTTCTACTGGCTGGAAGGCTCTCTTGGTCACAGAAATCGTCTCTTTTTATGTCTTGGATCAATTGGCTAGCTACCAAACTTCATGGAGAATGTCTTTCTTATGTCTTGGATTTATTGTTTTCCCTTTTTCTATTAAAAATAGTTCACATTTGAGTGGTACATATATGCAATGGATACTATTCAGCCTTTTTAAAAAAGGAAATCCTGTCATTTTGTGAAAACATGAATGAAACTGGAAGACATTATCTTAAGTGAAATAAACCAGGCAAAGAAAGACAAATACTGCATGATCTCCTTTATATGTGGAATCTTAAAAAAGTCAAACTCATAAAATTAAAGAGTAATGGTGGTTGCCAAGGGCTGGGGTGGAGGCAAAACGGGGAGATTTTGGTGAAAGGTAAAAAGTTTCAGTTAGACAGGAGGAATAAGTTCTGGAGTTTGTTGTATGACATGGTGACTATAGTTAATAATAATGTACTATATACTTGGAAATTGCGAGGGTAAATTTTAAATGTTCTTACCACAGAAAAAAATGATAAGTATGTGAGGTGATGAATATGTTAATTAGCTTGATTTAATCATTACACAATGTATACATGTATCAAAACACCATGTTATATCCCATAAATATATACAATAAAAAGTTTACATTTGAGTACCATGTCCATTTAAAATATAAACTATTTGAAAACAAAGGAATTATTGAGATCTCTGAGAGGACCCCCCAATAAATAACACTGCTGTTTCCCAACCAGGCTCTGAACTAGTTGAGAAATAAAACAAGAAGTTAATATGAAGGTCAGATCATCACCTCTGATACCGACAAAATTCAGGGTGGATGACATAGATCTGAATCTATTAGCCAGTAGGCTCAGTAATATCCCAGAACGAGGCAAACATATCCTCCAATTTCAGACATCGATGCATCAGGGCAGTTCTCCCCACAAGGGGCATGGCAGCAAGTGCCTGATCAGGTGAGACTCCTCCATGGAGGACCAGAGGAGAATTCTCAAGAGAAAGCAGGTGATGCTGAGACAAGGATGCCAAGCTCTTCATTCCAATTCAGCAATCAGATAAGTCGTTCCACCTCCCCAGGAGGAAGTGACTAAGGGAGGAAAATAGATCCAGTTATTTGCTTGAGGAAAACCCCTGCTTGTAGAAACATGGATTGGGGAAAATATATTCCCTTTGAATACTTATTTCAAACCCTCTGCTAAGAAATCAGTTAACATTCACTTGGCATCTCTATGGTTTATCACTTATATCACACAAGAGCCCCTTATTATTATTGTTTTTAGTATTTATTTTAATGTTTAAAGATTTTTTAAAAATAGAACTTTTAAAAGTGAAAGCTATCTATTTATAGATGATACTTATATACAAAGCACTTATAAAAAATGAAACTGCTTTATTAGTTTGTTATTTCCTAATTCTGCCTCTCAACAACTAAATAAAAATTTATAATCATATTTTTCCTTTCTTACACACTGTTTTCCATTTTTACTCATAATGGTTTCTTAATTGGGTTTTTGATGACCTGATGTAATAATGCATAAAAATTTATAAATGAATAATTGCTGCATTTAATGATAAAAATAAACTTGAGTGACCAATAAAAATGACTTCTAATAAGTTTAAATAACTGCAAGCTTTCTATAAGCCCCAAATTACATTATATTGTAATTATAGCTTAAGATTAAATAATAAATTCTATCATTTATTAAGTGCCAGGCACTTTCTAAACACTGAACATATGTTGACTTATTGAATTCTGATAACAGATGAGAGAGGTAGGAGTTATATTATCTCATTTTTAAAAATAGGGAAACAAAACTAAGAGAAGTTAAGTAATTTGCACAAGTTATCTCAGTTGAGATTTTATATATATGTGAATTATATATATATAAATTTTTACAAATATTGAGTCTATAGCCTGAGCTCTTAACTATTATGCTATACGTTTATGGAAACTTGCTAGCAAACCAGGCGGGGGGGTCATCATCTTAATAAATTCAGAAGCTCAAATATAGTTGACACTTAAGAAGCCCTTTAAGATCAGAGACTTCCATTTGGGAAATGGATGGCTAATTATTTTTCTCTCTCAGAAATAAAGTTACCTAAATAAACAACTTAAAGAAACTCACCATAACTCTTTTCTTTGCTTTTTCCTAGCCAGGATAAAGTGGGACCCCTCCGATCCTCAAATTATATCTGAAGGTCTTTATGCAATTGCTGTAGTTTTAAGTTTCTCCAGAATAGCTTATATTTTACCAGCAAATGAAAGCTTTGGACCTCTGCAGATATCTCTTGGAAGAACAGTAAAAGATATCTTCAAGTTCATGGTCATATTCATCATGGTGTTTGTGGCCTTCATGATTGGAATGTTCAACCTCTACTCCTACTACATTGGCGCAAAACAGAATGAAGCTTTCACAACGTATGTGATCTCAGATGTTACTGCAAATTAAATGCTAGTTTGACAGTGTTTATATAAGTCCATGGGATAAACAATACTTTAGTAAAGACTTCGTCTCTAGTTTTTCTTTCACAAAATGAGAGGATTTTAAAATGAGTTGGAAAAACTCTTAAGATGTAAGACCCTTCCTAATAGTAAATAATAATAAGTAACATTTTTAGAGCCAGGTTTTATGATAAATATCTCACATGCATCCTTTCATTATCTCAATTTCACAAAAAGAGGAAACTGAAATTCACAAAAGTTAAATAATTTGCTAATTGTTCCAGGGCTGCTAGTATTTGGAAAAGCGAGGATGTGACCCCTTGTTTATTGACTGGCACATCTGTTGCTCTGTATTCTGTGCCCTTATGCTTCCTGGGGACTCCTGGGGCACTGACTGTGAAAACAGCTGCTTTCCTAATTCTGTTTCTTCCATATTATCATTGAGAAGATCTGAGTTATCAATAGTGACAAGAGTTCTGATTTATGTTCATCATGGGCACATGTGTTTTTATAAAGCATGTTTGGGACAGATTACTCAAATATTAGGTGTTCAGTGTTACCATGAGAAGCATCAATTGAAGCATAACCTACTGTTTACCATATTCTTCTAAACTGCAGTCTGTCAGGAAAACGAAAGCACCTGGGCTAAGTAGATGGGCCTAGCTTTGGTCAATAGCATGCCTGAAGCATCGGGATTCCTACCTAAGATATACCAGTGGTTTGGGTTACATTGTCTGTTTATATCATCATTTTTGTCATTAAGACATATGCTATTATTATCTATTTATCGGATGAGTAGAAGGACAGATCAGCAGGAAACCTAAAAGAACTCTAACAAATTGTGTTATTTTTAAGTAATACATTTAACACTTCAATTGCCAAAGCTATGGAGTATTTAAACGTTAATATCTATGGTTATAAGGTTATGTTATAAGCATTTATTGAGTGCTTATAATGTGCTAGATATTGAGCTGTGACTGTGTACTTCATATGCACAATATTACCTCATCCTTGCAGCAATCCTGTTGTACCTAATTTACAGAAAAGAAAAATGAGTTTCAGAGAAGTAAAGATTTTCTCATGAATACCTAGTATTTGCAAAGACACTAAATCAACTCACTCTTATTATGGTATGATTATTATTTATATATACACTTTCTTATTTCTTTTCTTTCTTATAATTTTCCCCAGAGTGGAGGAAAGTTTTAAGACACTGTTCTGGGCTATATTTGGACTTTCTGAAGTGAAATCAGTGGTCATCAACTATAATCATAAATTCATTGAAAACATTGGTTATGTTCTTTATGGAGTCTATAATGTTACAATGGTCATCGTTTTACTAAATATGTTAATTGCAATGATCAACAGTTCATTCCAGGAAATTGAGGTATAATCTCTATTCATTTTTATAGTTTGTGCCTACATGTTTTCACTGTTCTAAGGATCAACACAGCGATGAGGTTGAAAGCATGGACTGCTGTTCCTCCTTTGTTCTTTTCTCATTTTATATAGTTGTTTGATCAGCAATCTAGAAAATTTTAACTCTTTGCCTCCAGACTCAACATTGATAAGGTATGGCAGGGCAGTAAGGCATAAGGAATAGAAATGTTATCTGATTTGATTTGTTATTGATTTTTAAAAAACGTTTAGGAGTACTATATCAGCATGAATTTATATTTTATTCAGAAAAATATTGTTTATGAATATTACTATTCTCCAAGTTTTTTTGAGTGATGTTCAAAATTCGTCTTTTTCAAGTTGAGAGAGATAATGTAAATTGTTATTCCAGAAATCTTGGTCTGTGTCCCAAATTAATGAGTGATCTACTGTAAAATAAAATAATAATTTTTCATAGTGTTTTTCAGAATGTAGGAAAATACATTTATATCTTTCAGTGTATTTATAAACATAGATGAGCTTTGAGATCTATAGTCCTATAAGCCTGATGAAATTATAGTCAGATTTAGGAAAGAGTATGTGATTATAATGCTAACATTTAAAAAAAAAAAAAACTTGGAGTAGTCTTTGAGGTGTGAGAGTGTTTGTAAGCATTGTTCTTCCATCTAGCCAAACAATGTTAAAAGCATCCCAGTAATTCTGTTTATGCATTTCCTTGATGAACTGTCACGTGTGTTTGTGTAGGACGATGCTGATGTGGAGTGGAAATTTGCAAGGGCCAAACTTTGGTTTTCCTACTTTGAGGAGGGGAGAACACTTCCTGTTCCCTTCAACCTGGTGCCAAGTCCAAAGTCCCTGTTTTATCTGTTACTGAAGCTTAAAAAGTGGATCTCTGAGCTGTTCCAGGGTCATAAAAAAGGTTTCCAGGAGGATGCAGAAATGAACAAGGTAATTTGGCTTGATAGTTTATAATTGTATCCTTAAGTGCTGTGACCATTGTAACCACTGTGCCACATCCCTTTGAAAAGAAGCAGTTCAGGATGACATGTTCATCCACTCCCAAAGGTAGTCACTTAACCCAGCCTGGTCCTTTGGCTTGTGTCTGCCGAATATGAGCTCATTGGACATTTCATACTTAATAGAATATTTAAAAAATTCATGAAATATAATTAATGTGTTATATTATCTGGGGTGAGTACTGAAAGGGGGTGCTATTCTGGGCCCCATTTTTGCTGTTGTGGCCACATGTCCCTCATTTCACCTTCAGTTTATAGAGCAAGGTAAAGCGTCAGCAGCTGATTATGACTCAGGGGAACTTGACAGACTCTTAAATAAGTTTTCCATAGAAAAATTCAGAAATTAGTTGCTCACATGCAATATGGGAGACCAGGGTCAGCAGTAAGTAGTTCAAAAAAGAAATCTCTAAGGACACTAACTGAAAACAATAATCCCACAAGGCAGTGCAACCTCAAGAAGCCATAAAAAAGATATAGTGCTTAGATGAGGAGCCAGGATGATCACAGTATGTTCAGGTGTGTTGAGAGAACATGTTGTGTATAACTGGAGGTGGGAAGTGGGAGCTTACCCCATGCAACCGTCTCTGCTGTGTGCGGAACACTCTACCCAGAGGAGCACTGAGACACTAGGTGCATCCAGAGGAGGAGGACCAGGTTGGGAACATGTATGGATGTAGTGTCACATGAGGGGGAATTGAAGGAGCTGGCTGTTTCTTCTGCAAAAAAAAAAGATTGAAGGGGAACAAGACTATCTTTAGAATTTCTACTTTTGATTAGAGAATACACTTGCTTTTTGGTTCCTTCAAAAATAAAAAGAGAGGTAATAGCAAAAGTTTCAAATAGTTCCATTTTAGTTCAATGTAAGAACAAACTTGTAGCAGTAAGATCTGCCCAACAGAGCGATGGGCTGCCTTTGGAAGTAGCGAGCTTCCCATCACTGTAGGTAGGCCATAAATGCTGGATGGTTGACATTAGGAATTTATTGAAGATCTTCCTTCCTACACTGGGTGGACAACTGGTCCAAATGATTATAAAGTTTTCTTGCAATATTAAAATTCTATCATTAAATAAAAGGGAAACGTTCTAATTGTGCTCAGTTTGCCATTTACTGCTTGGGATTTTCGAGTGAGTAACAAACTCTCTGAGCTCTAGTTTCCTCAACTGTAATATGAGAATAAAAACTATGTCTATATTGTGAAGATCAAATCAAATAAATATATACAAGTGCTTTGAGAATTCTAAAGCCCTCTTTAAATGTACATCTTATTATGGCTATTTTGTGTAGGAATTTTGCCATCTATGGCATTCTTCTGAATATATAACTCGTAGAACTCTGTGGAGTACCAAACATTTCCCTTACTTTACTTAATGTATTTAAGTGTGTAGTTTACAGGTTTGATTAGAACTGCGCCTGAGAGAATTCAGTGTCCAAAGGAAATGTCCAAGCACTAGCCAAAGGGAAGAATCCAATAAGATTGTATTTCTCTCATTAAAACTTGTTGGGGAATTAGACCAGATAGATGGTTTTTGAAATATGAACTGAAGAGTGAAATTGGCTATGCAGCTGTACTCATTTTACGGTCTGTATTTAAAAGAGAAATGAAGAAAAGAAATTTGGAATTTTAGGAAGTCATGAGGACCTTTCAAAATTAGCACTTGACAAAAAACAGGTAAGATACATTTGAAAATATAAAGTTGTGCATGTGATCGGGCTTATCTTTTCAGAGAAAGGGACAAATGTTCAGAATCAATTTCAAAGGTAGATAAAGGACACATTAAAGAATTTAACTATTTTAATAATTCTCAAAGAGTTGGTTACTGAGAGGTGGAAGTAAGCCTATGTCTGGATTAGCAGAAAGAATTGCATGTGTATTTAACACATTAAGCACATACTTATGGGTACTTGTGATGAAATATAAAACTAGTAATGTGAAGAAGGTTAATTAAAATAAGAGAGGAATCTGTCAGGAGCCTGATGGAGGATATGATTAACTTAGCTCCCTGCAGCTCAGATGGAGAGCGTGCATGGCCGGCAGTGCCTCCTCATTTGTCAGTAATCGTGAAGCAGTAGAAAAAGGCACTGTAGGACTTTAATGGCTATTGTGGTTGACACAGTTAATAATGAACAATGTGCCCTAGAGATGCATCAGCTTTTTAATTAGGAGTAGCGAAATCCTCAATGATGAGGACATTTTCTTCCTTTCTTGCAGCATGCACATAGTAGGGGGGCAATAAATGCTTGTTGCTGAAGGGAAATGAAAAAAGGATGAATTAGGAAAAGGGTAATGTATCAGGTAGGACTTTCATTCAATTGCACATAGTAAGCTAAAACCCAAATTACAGTGGTTTAAACAAGACAATTGTTTCTCCCCCCACCTTACTTAACTCTCCAGAATTAGGCAGTATGGGACTGTTGTCAGGGGTGAGTCTCTGGGATTCTCCTGGATTTTTTGTCATAGTCAGATGTAAGGTGACAGCTTCACCTCTAGCCATTACACTCACTTTTCAGGCATGTAGAAGGAGTAGGGCAAAGGAAAAGTGGGGCTTGCTAGCTGAATCTGCTGTCACCCTGAAGCACCTCCCAACAATTTCTGTTACCCTATCTTACTGGCCAGAGCTGAGCTGCACAGCCACCCCATGGAACACAAATGCCAGGGAGAGAGGCCACTTTGTTTTGTTTTAAGCTGGGTTTGTTACCTCCTCCTCCAATATAGGAATCCTCTTAAGGGCTATCAGATATCCAACCTCTTAGCTTTCGTTCTAACCATCCCTGCCACAAATGTGTCAAACTTCCCCATTTCAAATCAGAACACAAAAGAGAGCTTCAGGATAAGAGAAACCCTAACCCATAGCTCTAGTAAGATTAGGTGGTTTGATGGGAAGAACTTCCAAAGAACAACATCACAGGCAGGAAGGGCTGCAGTGGGAGGTGGCGGATGGGCGTAGATCTGTGTCTGGCTTCTGTGAGGCCTGCCACCGTCTGGGGCTCAACCACAGCAATATGGTGGTATAGGCTGAGAGTCGACAGCTAGAAGGCAAAAACGGAAATCATGCCTGGTCTTCCAAGACAGTCAACAGATTAGGCCATTGCAAATTGGCAGAATCTTGCTATTCAGACAAGATTTGTTTGGCTTACTTGTGGGCTACCAGGTGAATCTAGACTGCATTTAAAAATGGTTCAGATAAGGGAAAGTTATGAAATGGGAAATAACACATATAACAGAGCTACAAAGTCAATTTCACTCTAGAAAGGATAGCTTGGTGGTTAGGAGGCTGGTGTAGGTTCAACAGGCCACAGCCCTCAGCCACATTTTTGTCTTCAGCCTGTTTTTGTTTGGACTGAGAGTTAAAGAGGTTTTTTTTTTTTATTTTTGTTTGTTTTTACATTTCTAAAGAGTTGTGAAAAAAATTAAAGAATAAGTAATAGAGACTGTCTGTGGCCCACAAAACCTAAAATATTTACTATTTAGTTCTTTACAGAAAAAGCCTGCCAGCCCAGTCTCATGGTGATGGTTGTCATGAATAGAATACTGAAGAAACACGGAGAATTAAGTTGAAATATTTTAAAAGCAATTTCTAGGGCCGGGCGCGGTGGCTCATGCCTGTAATCCTAGCACTCTGGGAGGCCGAGGCGGGCGGATTGCTCAAGGTCAGGAGTTCGAAACCAGCCTGAGCAAGAGCAAGACCTCATCTCTACTAAAAATAGAATGAAATTAATTGGCCAACTAAAAATACATATAT
>CAUYRT010012060.1:0-49090 GCA_963574885.1 Lepilemur ruficaudatus | reverse complement strand
GACCAGCCTGGGAAACATAGTGAGACCCCCATCTCTACAAAAAATAAAAAATTAGCCAGGGGGGATAGTGTATGCCTGTGGTCCCAGCTACTTGGGAGGCTGAGGCAGGAGGATTGCTTGAGCTCAGGAGTTTGAGGTTGCCGTGAGCAAGGCTGATGCCACGGCAATCTAGGCAGGGCAACAGAGTGAGACTCTGTCTCAAAAAATAATAATAATAAAATAAAGAGAAAGGCGGGAAAAAGAGGGATGAAGAGAGGGGATCCCACTGGCGTAATGGTGAGGCAGCGCTGGGAAGGGAGCTGTGGGCCCTCGGTGGGCAGAGAAGATGATCTGGGCCTGCTTTGCAGCTGTGGGATAAAGAGAAGCTGCTGCAGCTGGGAGAGGTGGTTTCAGGGCATCTGAGAGGCAGAAAGTACTGGGGCCCAAGAGGGACAAAAGTGGAGCCAAGGCCGATGTGTGACTCACAGAACGCAGGGGAAGGGGGAGTCTTAAGGAACTGCTCCCACCACCCCAGATGCAGTGGCCATGGCAGGGGGTGGGGTGGTGGGTGTGACTCGAGGGGGTTGAGCTTGAGAGGATGGCAGGGCCCCCAGGACGTGACCAGAACTGTAAGAGGAGTGGAACAGAGGGAGGGGCAGCAGCGCCAAGCAGGCAGGGCTCAGGGTGTGAGGGGTCAGGACGAGGAGCTGCAAGAGGCGTGGAAACCCCTGGGCTCTGGGTCCCACAGAGGCATCCAGCAGGAACCTGTCATCAAATCAAGGACTGCTTGAGCTTCTGCCATCATGAGAGCAGTCACTGCTGACCAGCCAAGTCTTCACCAGTATCTCCAGCAAGGCATGCTGAAGAGCAGGAGACAGACTATTTACTGGGGGGAGGAAACAGTGACCAGAAAGACTTGGGGAAGGATGCCCTGGGGAAGGGGCCTGACAGACAAGGGAGACACAGAAGTCCTGGGCTGCAGCTGAGCACGGAAGGGAAGGGGTGAGCACCTGGTGTGACATCTCCAGGTGAGTAATGTCCAGGCTTGATCAGTGTCTTCACCCCTCGGAGCCCCCCTGTGCCTGCTTTCCGATCAAGCTGCCATCCCGGGTGGGCAAGGGGAAGTGGGTTTCCGTGTACAGGGCATGGTAGGAGGGGAATGCCAAGAAGAAGTTAATCAATGAGGAAATGAGAGTGGAAGCACTCAAGGACTCCCTTGCCATTAGTGTTCATTCTACTTTTGGGGTAGAACATTCATTCACTCCTTTAAGAAACTTTTACGGAGTACCTTCTGTGTATCAGCATGCTGCAGGTATTGGAGGTACAAAAAAGAAAAGCCAGGCAGGGTCCCATGCTCTCAGAACTTCCAGGCTGGGAAGAAGACAGGTCCCCCAGCAATAATGGCAGAGCAGCATGAGGGCTGACGCAATGCAAGCAGGCAGGCCCAGGGGCAATGGCCTTGAGATGATGCTGGAAGAGTGAGTCCACTGTGCTCTCAATCTGCAGGAGGGGCTGTCTCCATGCCACCTGTTGACAGTGAGGGTCATCCGGATGAAAAACGTCCGGCAGGCTGATGTGGGTGAGTATCCTCCTCCCTTCGCTCCTTTCTCTCTGCTTATGGGGTCTGGATGGAGAGAGGCCCTGGTTGGAAAAACAGTCATGTTTATCTCTGTGTAGGTGTGCACGTGTGTGTACATACCTGTGTGTGCATGCATGGGTGTTCTATACTCAGGTTGTAGTTCAGATTTGCAGTCTTCTGTCATTTTTTTTTTTTTTTTTGAGACCGAGTCTCACTGTTGCCCCGGCTAGAGTGCTGTGGTGTCAGCCTAGCTCACAGCAACCTCAAACTCCTGGGCTCAAGTGATCCTCCTGCCTCAGCCTCCCGAGTAGCTGGGACTACAGGCATGCGCCACCATGCCCGGCTAATTTTTTTATATATATATATTTTTTTAGTTGGCCAATTAATTTCTTTCTATTTTTAGTAGAGACGGGGTCTTGCTCTTGCTCAGGCTGATTTTGAACTCCTGACCTTGAGCGATCCTCCGGTCTCGGCCTCCCAGAGGGACTTCTGTCATTTTTCCAGGCCCCTCACTCTCTCTGTAACCTCAGCACTACCAGCCCTTGCAGCCTGTGCCTGCGTCTGAGAGCTCTGTTCACCCCTCTCCTTTCCACTCTTCTCCTTGTATCCACTTCCAGAGCACCAGGTTTGCCCATGCTGAGGATGCCTTGTTCCTCCCCGAGTTTTGGGGTACAGTGGAAGGAGAGGCCCTTAGGCATTGTGGGGCCAGCTGCCAGCCTACTCCCAGAGCCCGTTCTCAGAACAAGGGTCCTAAATTAGGCTCTGGGGGCCATGCCACAGCACCCAGTTTGGCAGTTCAGCCTCATGGATGTGCTTCTACTCACCAGTGCAGTGTTGTTTTCTTACGGCCCTGACTTCCCCGTCATCCTGGCACCTGCTGTGTTCCCAAGCCATGGGGGCCAATGAAGCCATCTGAGTGGGCACGATCCTCCCCCACCCCTGTCTTTGGGTGGCTTTCAAGAGATCAGGAGAACCAAAAGGCCCTCCCCATGCTGGCCTCACCGTGCCCCATCCAGAGAGCAAGTTGGCCCCCAAGGAGGAGAAAGTTCTGTGTCCAGACCCCACAGCTGGCGGGGAGGGTATCCTCATGCACTGGTGACCACACAGGAATGCCTCCAGGGTCACAGAGATCCCCAGAGGCCAGGGAGGGTCTGAAAGGGGCAGAGAGACACAGAGCTATGACACTGAGTGCACATGTTAACAGAGGGAGACATCCATGTCTAAAGCAGTTATAGAATAATAGATGACATTCCGATCTTGTCACTACAGAATTTAGAGCCAGAAGAGGACATGGAGAGCTGGGAGTGGCCAAGAAAGGCTGCAGTGAGGGCCGGGGGTCTGGCAGGGGCAGGAGGTGGACATCAAGAGGCCTGGGTACTCCGTGACTTCCCGAGGCTCACATGCAGACTGTGCTGGAGCACAGGTGCGGAGAGGCTGGGAACTTGCCAGGACTCTGTCACTGCCATGCAGGGATGGATGGAGAGGGCAGAGGAGGGAGGCCCCTCAGCCCCAGAGACAGCAAAGGGAGCAAGCAGAATGCAGACGAGCGTCTGGAGGGTCAGCTGTGCAGAGTCCATGCAGCACGAGCGACCCCAGCAAACTTGGGCAGGCAGATTGCCTTTTGGGGGCACTCAGTCCTGTTTGGGAACCCCCTTGTTGCTTATGTTTTTCTCATTTCCCCTGAGGAACAAGCGGAGGGCATATATGGCATCTGGGGGTGCCAGCCCTGGTCACATCGTGTCTGGACTTCACAACTGTCATGGGAGGGACTGTGTTGCTCCCTTTCCAGGGTTAGGTTTGAGACTGTCCTGATGCTCTTCAGGTCCTGGATTACTCCAACCCCAAATTGTTCCCTTATAGTTCAAATCCAAAATGAACAGCTCTTCAATTTAGTCTTATCACCTGTGCCTGAGCTTCCCAAGATTTCAGAGAGGCTGAATGGCAGTGAACACGCAGAGATTCAGGGCTGACCCCTCATCAATAACCAAAAAGAGCCCTGGGCCAGGACTGGGAGGCAGTTGACCCAGAAACTCTCTAGCTGTCAGGAGCTTTTATTCCTCTTCAGAAAATAAACCCAAACCAGCACCTCAAGGGGTATCAGGCAGGTGTCTCCAGAGGTTTTAGGGAGACAATGTTCTGAACATCTGTAAAGATAATTGAGTCATCTCTGCCACCCACATTCCAGGAAAGGAGACATATCATTCAGATGACCAAGCCCTCTGTCACTGCCTGAGGAACAAGGATTAGAACATATCTCTGCCTAGAAAATCCCCTGTCCTCTGTGAAACCCTCAGAATTGGGTCACCGTTGCTTAACCATTCTTCAGTGCCAACACGACAGTAACTACCCTTACAGTCAGCCAATGGTGCCTACCCCAGATGTCATCTGGGCCCTCATTGACTTTCCTTCATCACCGCCCTCCCCAGCATGACCCCTTCCTTGGGCCGTACTCTTCTTCCCAACCTTTGATGTGGGAAACAGCTCTCTGCAAAAGAACTGAAAAACGAATGCTTGGAATGTGGGTATCTGATCAATCTTATCTCTTCTAGGGCTGTTTTTATCTTAACTAGAGATTCAAGCCTTGGGCCAAAAATACTGAAATTTTATTTTATGGGTTTAATGGGAGAATGTTAAGCATGGACTGATGATAGGAAACCGATTTTAGGGGGCAACGGGCCTTTACAGGGTCTATCAAATCATGGATGCTAAGCAAGTGTTACAGAGTTAGTAGGTGCAGAGTTGGTCAGGCCCCACCTGCAGGCTCCCAGCGTAGAGGAGGCAGATGTCAGCAGAATGATCCAGGCCCACAAGGAGTGGCCAATATCCAGGAAAAGCCAAGGGAGGGGTCCAAGAGCAGGTTCCTGGTGAGTCTCCTTATTGGCAGAGCAATTAGACATGCTGATCTGGATCTTCAGTGACACAGCTCAGAATTTCTTGGGCCCTAGAGCAGGAAGTTGGGGTTTTCCATTCATTCATTTATTCAGCAAATATCTAGTGAGTGCCTACCATGTTCCAAGGATTAAAGACACACAGTCACCTGGCCCTCTTGGTGTTCACAGTGCAATGAAGACAGACAAATCAACCTGCCATTGAAGTGCAGTGTAGGAATGCTCCAGGCTGGGGGGCACGTGGTCCAGACATGGGCACTCAGGCAAGTCTTCCAGAGGAGGTTCCTAGCCGGGAGAAGGGTGGATGAAAGGAGAAGAGGGTAGAAGCATGTTCAGGGCAGAAGGCATGGCATATGCAAGGCTTGAAGGCAAGACAGCGTGACACCTTTTGAGACCTGATTGAGTTTGGCTGGAGTCTAGAGTATGAGTGTGTGTATGTGTGTGAGGGTGGGTGCGTGTGAGTGTGTGTGTGTACACGTCCTTATGCTCACACACAGAGGGCAGAGGCGGGGTGTTAAGAAGGGTGGAAAGATGAGGTTAGGGCTGGGGGATGGGGTAGGAGCAGCCCCGTCGAGTGGTTGGGACTCCTTCCTGAGGACAGAGGTCAGCCGCTAAAGGATCTTAAACTGGGGAGTGACGTGATCATATCTAAAAAGCTCCCTCTGGCTTCTCTTGGGAGAGACTGGAGTGGGGCAAGACAGGAGACAGGGAGCCCAGTTGGGAAGTGGCCCCAGAGATAATGCTGGCCTGCACCAAGGCAATGGCAGTGCAGATGAGAAGTGGGTAGGCTCAGGATATATAGAGTTAAATCAATGCAATCTGAGATTCACGCGATACTTGGTTTCTGGCTTGGACACCTGAGTGATGGTGAAGAGGAGCAGGTTGGGCATGGAGGAGATGGGTGGGGACAATGAGATCATCATTTTCTTTTGATTCTCTTGAGTTGTGGTTATTTGTTTTTTCTGGATTAAATAATCATCATGACATCTAAAGGATAGTGTCAACTCACCTTTGTTCAATGGAAGGAGGGCTGTGAATTCCAATTCAGTGAATGGTGAGCCCTTGAAGATTAACCAGGTATCAGGGATTAAATTAGAAGCCAAGAATGTTTCTGATGCAAACTGGGGTTACTGGCTCTGATAAAGCTTTCAGTGTAGTGACAATGTAGGAGTAAGTCAGGCCCAGGGGACAGTCCTGGTTCCACTCTCATTAGTGACTATTAATAATAATTATGAACCACTTTGGATCAATCCTACCAGTGTACAACTCCCATCCTCACACCAGCTTTGTTACCTAGAGGACTCCCTGACACTGGAAACTGTATCGATTTTCACCATTTTCAATGTAGCTGCTGTGTACCCTGGGACTCACCCCAGCAGATTGCCAGGAGAGTAACAAAGGCAGCCATGGCATTCTTCCTCCCTTCTCCCAGGTAGAAAGCAGGGGGAGCCAAGCTAAGCTTCTGTTTTTCACCCTATCCCTTCTGCTGCTCCAACCAGAAGACTTAGGGGGCTTTCCTCCCTCTGGGGAGGGCCTGTTGGGGTCAAGACTTTGTCCCTTGTCCAGAGCACATCCAACAACATCACACTTGGGTCATTCACATAGAATGAAAAAAAAAAAAGTACTTGGCCACAGATGGGAAGGTTTCTTGGGTCATAAACCTCATGCTGGGAGACCAGGATAGGCATGAAAAGCCTGGCTAGGTGCAGTTGAGGCATTAAGTTGGATGGCCATGGTGGTCCCTGCTCCTAGATCCTACTGAATAGCTGGTTCCATCCAAGCCCTTTCCCACTGGAGCCCTTCTTGGCCAACTCACAGCAGACTGTGTTCTCATCTAGCCTGAGAAAGAGAGCTGGGCCTTGCTTTAGTTTCCCTGGTGTCATGGGCTAAGGCAAGAAGTAAATTGGACCTTTGGGGGCTGGTATTCCAGATCTCTCCCTGGCAGAGGGAAAACAGTGTGGCCATACCCTGCCCTAAACAGCAGGTGTTTGCTCAGAGACCAGGGTGCTTCTGATAAGACCCAGAGGCCATCAGTGTCTGTGAGAATGGTCAGTGGGATGTGGGGCCCCCACTGTGAAACCTATAGCCTAAAGTCTGTGACCTTCTCAGCATTCTGGGACAAAGGTCTCCAGAGAGGACCTGAGCTGAGATGAAGGCTTGCTCTGGAGGCGACTTGCCTGAAGCTTCGTTTTGACTCTACTCCCTCCTCTCTGAACCTGGGTTCATTCCTCACCTTGCCCTTTGCCCTGTCTTTCTTGGCCAGTAAGCCAGACAGACTGCTTTGTGAGCCTCTGGCTGCCCACTGCCTCTAAGAAGAAGCTGAGGACCAGGACCATCTCCAACTGCTCAAACCCAGAGTGGAATGAAAACTTCAACTTCCAGATCCAGAGCCAAGTAAAGGTGAGATTTGTAGGACTGTGCCTGTCTGCCTGCCACCCTCTCTGTTCCCCTCTTGACTACTTGTCCTTCTCTTTGCTTGTGTGTTCTTTGCCTATTTGTTTTTCTTTCTACCTACTTCTTGCCCTACCAACCTGTCTTCCCACTCACCCACTACTTCCTTCTGCCTATCTCACACTTGTCCCTCTCTGAGTCCATTTATCCTTCTACCTTCTGTCTGGTCTCTCTTGTCCTCCTGTCTAATTGTTGCTGGAACTGAATGTCTCTTGCCCCAAAACAGATTGTGTTTCCAGTACCTTCCAGAGCATGCTCCAAGCAGGAGAGTACACAGGAAGGAAGAGCCATTATATTCACTAGATCTAGTGCCAGCCTAATTCCAGCCAAGGGGCTTTCTCTCTCTTAAATTCTTTTTATATTACTTTATTATTTCTATTTCTTTGGGTGTGTGTTCTTTCATTTATTGAGTTGTTTCATGATGTCAGTCTTTCTCAGATATATGGTGACTCTAAGTCAAGTTCACATCTCCTGTGGGAGAATTATCCGTTGAGTATCTTCAGTTGTAACAGCCTCAGCAGAGAGCTCTTAAGACATATTTGGCCTTATCATAGAGGCATCAACCCCCATCTTGGGCACTTGAGGCTGTTTATAAAGGATTCTTTATGAAACAGAAGGGCTTTATACTTATTATTTTTCTATCATATATAGGAGTTTGATGAGGGAGGAGGATTTTGGTGTAGAGCTTAGTCTGTATCTTGAAATCAGAATTTAGGCTTCCTTTGTCTTAAGGATTGTGGGTATGCTGGGTTGGTTCTAGGACATACTTGGGTTTCTAGTAAGGTTAACAGATCTCCAGTTGGAACCCCCAGAACCACCTTATGTCCACTAGATAGGGAGCTGAGAGGCAAGCCCAGCCCCAGCCCACATCTCCCAGGATGGACAAGAGGGAGGCCTCACAGAGTAGCCCAGGTCGCCTGAGACCATTGACCTCAAAGTCCAGCCAGATGACTTGACTCTTGACATGTTGCTTTGGGACCACCCATAAGACTTTATTAGGGGCTAATGAGTCAAAGGATGGAGTTCACACACCTCATCCCATCCCTGCCAATTATCAGAGCAATCTTTGCCACATCACTTTCCTGGAGTGTTAAGATGTTAGCCTCCCTGATCCGGGTTTTCTAGCATCAAAGGGGCTGTCTTCAGTTCCCAGGGGCCCAATGCTGGACGCATTCTATATCTTGGCAGGGGTCTGCTTGCTCTGCCCCCTCCATCCCTCCCCCCAGCTGAAATGAAACTCTTCCACACTTCACAGGCCTGGCCAAGCTTGTAACAGGGCAAAATTCTCCAGTAGGAGAGTGAAAGCAGAAGAGCAGGAAGGCTTTAGAGAGGGGAAAGGCAGAGGAAGACATTTGCCTTCCTTAATTCATTTCCCTACAAACGCCTCTCACACCTGAGCAGGGACCACTTTGGAATGCTGTCCCCCATTCCTCAGACCTACCTCCTTGCTAGGACTGGGGTCAGGCCCCTCATGCTGGGAATGGGTTGTCGCAACTGTAGTAACCAGACTTGTACCCTCTCTTCTCCCCTAGAACGTGCTAGAGCTGAGTGTCTGTGATGAAGACACAGTGACACCAGACGACCATCTCTTGACAGTTCTCTATGACCTCACCAAGCTCTGCTTCCGAAAGAGAACCCACGTCAAGTTTCCACTCAACCCAGAGGTAGGTGCAGGGGCCCAGGCCCTCAGCCTCCTGCCTCATAAGGAGCAGCTGGTTATTCCAGTGAGGCCATTCCACGCGCTTCTCTCTGTGTACACAGCCGAGGCAGGAAAAGATGGCGCTGCTAGTTCAAATCCCAGCGCTATCGCTCACTAACTGCATGACCCCATGAAAATTACCTTACTTCTCTGAGTTTCTGTTTCCTCACCTATACAATGATGGTAATAACACCTACCACACAGGGTTGTTGTGAAGCTTAAATGAGAGAACATAGTAAGGCACCTAGCATTGTTCACAGTACAGAATGGAGATGTAGTAAGTATTAGTGTCCTTCCCCCTTTTCTTCCCTCAGAGTCCTGTTTCTGGAATGGTCCCAGGAAACAGAGGACAGATGAGGGGAAAGGCAGGCAAATCTGCAAGTCAGAGAAAGTCAGAGCTGGAGAGGACCGGGATGTTACAGAGTCAATCACTCAAAAATAGGCACAGGGACACCTCAGAGAACTAGCATCCCTGCCCTCACCTGGCCTACGTTCCGGTGGGGAAACTGAGGTCCAGTGAGGTCATGGCTTGCCTCAAGTTACACAGCAAGAGGTGTGAAGGAATAGGCAGGGGGTTGGAATAAGTGGTGGGCTTGCTGGGGGCCATATCTCCCCGCTCCCTTGCCCCAGGCACCGAGTCCCAGGGGAGGCTGGGAGAGCAGGGCAAGCCCACAGCTGGGGGTAATGAGGAAAAGGAAATGTTCCGGGGCAGAGGAACTGCCATGCTGGGCTGAAGGTGGCCTCCATGCCCCGACCTCCCCTGTGTTGTCAGTGATTTTCCTGATGTCAAAGACTTGGAGACAGAGGGAGGCAGAGGGGGCCACAGAGCGCTTCAGGGCAGCAGGACAGCGGTCGGGGGAAAAACCAGGGCAGGTTCCCAGGGGCCCCTGGCACGGCAGAGGGTCCTGGTCAGCAGAGATGTGCAGACATGGCTCACGGCCATCTTCCTTTCTCCCTCCCTCCGCACCCAGGGCATGGAAGAGCTGGAGGTGGAGTTCCTGCTGGAGGAGAGGTGAGTAGGTCCCAGCTCCCAGGGTCCACCAAGGTCCTGACCATCATGGCTTCTGGGAACGAGCATTTCAGAACTGGGTCAGCCTCTCTGCCATCCTCCCCTCTTCCTGTCTCACTCCTAGCACTAACCCTGGACTCCTCACGGTGCATCAGAATCACCTGGAGGCCTCTAAATAGCGTAGGTGCGGGCCCCAGTCCTGCTCATCCAGTTCTACTGATGTCAATACTACCTGAGTCTCCTGCTTTCCTGACGGTGGCCCCTGGAAAGAATTCCTGCCACCCCGCCATGGTGAGGGGGCTTTGTTGAGGCCCAGCTAAGAAAGAGGTCAGGACCAAGAGGTCTCCTCCTTGACCCAGAACTGTTAGAACAAACACCCGCAAACCGGGGCCGACAGCAGAGGCTGCCCCGCCTCTGCAGCCAACTTGGAACCGAGTCCGGGAGGAGGCCCAACACGTACGGTTGTTTCCAATCATTCTCAATGAGGAAAACGACCCAGGGCCCTGGAGGTGCGACTGTGCTGGGGACTCACAGGAAGGGAGGAGGTGGTGAGGGGGAGGAGGCGGTGAGGGAGGACAGGACCCCGCCCGGAGGAGACAAGCCCCGCCCCGGCACGGGCAGAGTGATTGGGCAGTCCGTGATTGGGCAGTCCGCTCCTGGCTCCTCCCACTTCTCCACGCTGGCAGGACTGAGCCCCGCTGAACTTGCGATCAGTGGGAAGCGGGAGGACGATGAGAGGATTGAGATAGGACGAGAGCGCTTATCAGCTTGCACTCGGAGAATCTTCTGCCTAACGGATCTTGGGACTATTTGCGGGAACTTATTTCCTATTAACAGCTGATTGGTTAATTAGAATCAACTTTATTTCACATTGAAGAAAATTGAGGCTCTCTCCTCCAATTCTTGGCGACAGGGCTTTTGTGGAGGGGAAACTCCTTGGCTGAATTAGAAAGTGGCTTGCGAAATGAAATATGTCAAGCTTGGTAATAAGAGTTGATCCGAAGACAAAGCCATATTGGGCTTAATTTTGGTGAAGGAGGCTGTGGACTCCCCTGGGCTAATTGCAACCTCAGAGGCTTATGTTCTTGACTTTATAACACAAGAACATTTAACATTCACCAGGCCCCTCTCTGGCTGTGTCAGAACTGTTTGTTAAATGCATAAATTAAATAAAGCACCAAATGGAGTAATGGGTGATTTTAACTACCAGAACAGTTTATGTCTGCTCTGGCTGGTGTTTATCCTTGCAACTCCATGCAGTTACGTCTGGTTGGGCACAAAGAGAAGTTATGCTGTTTTTTAAAAAATGGAACTCTTCTATTTTTTCTAACCTATAAATCTATTTTTTCCTGGACATTCTATTTCAAATGTATGCCAGTTTCCTCCTTGATAACCTAATGCAAATCTAAGGTTTCTTAAGCCAATATTTTTCATAAGAACCAAGAAGGCTCTGCTATTTTGTTATTGACTCTATTTGTATCTTTGTCACCTTTATAAGAAATCAGTCAAGAATGACAGAACTGACCAGGAGTTCTCATTTTGTTTTTCAGTCCCTCTCCACCCGAGACCCTCGTCACCAATGGCGTGCTGGTGGTAATTGTCCTTCTGGCTGCTGCTCTCAGAGGAACAGAACTGAGGGAAAAGAGGCTGGGCCCAGCCAGGGTCCTTGTCCCATCCTGAGCCCAGTAGACGTTAGACTGAATTAGGCCAGCCAAACGGGGCATACACAGGGACAGGAGTAGGAAGCTGGGCTCCGGCACCCAGGGAGGAGGTAGCTAGGACCTTAGCACCCCATAACTCACAAAGATGACCGTTCTCTTGAGAACCTCCCCGATAAATGAATCCACTAAGGGCAGCCTCCTCCCAGATTCAGTCTTGGTCCTGTTCCCCATAACCCCAATACCTCCCTAGACACGATTTCAGTACTTTAAATTTTCACAACTCAGCTGTTGGTACAGCTATTTTAATTAAGTGCCGCAGTGTTCAAGGAGACCTCTACCCCAAAAAGAAGAGTCTTTAGGAATTTGTGGCAAAGGAATTTGATCTACCTCTGCTGCTGCTGCTGCTTTTTTTTTTTTTTTAAGAGACAGGATCTCACTATGTTGACCAGGCTGATCTTGAACTCTTGGCCTTGGCCTCCCAAAGTGCTGGGGTTACAGGTGTAAGCCACCCTGCTGGCCCTGCCTCTACTTCTTGACAGGCTGTTTTGTCAGAAGTTCTCACTTTCAAAGCCCAGAGCTGAACATCCCCTCAGGTCAGATCCCTGGCCTTCCTCTGAGAACATGACCCCTAGTAAACTGTGACCATGCATCCTGGATATCCTAGGACAGCTTTGTTTTCAAATATCCTATCTCTGAGTGAGATAACAGCCTTGATTGGGTTCAGGAAATGTGGTCAATACACCCCACGTTCCCTGGGGTCAGCCCGAAGTCAGACCAGTGCTGAATTTATTCTCCCGAGCTTTATCTCCCCTCTCCGGCCTGGAAGAGCTAGAAGATGGCTGGTGCTCAGACTTCTGGTGACCCTCCCTTGCTTCATTACAGTCTCGACAAGTCTCCTGTCTGGAGGTTCATGCAGAAGCCAGGAGGCAGCGGAAGAGTAAGAAAAGTGAGCCATTTTACCTCCTCTGCTCACTGGGTGGGTGGGGGGTGCTTCTTCCAAATCCTGTCAACATCAGACTCGGCCTGGTCAGGGCTTCCTTGGGCTCAGGGGAACCAGTAGCTTGGCGGAAACTCCTCAGAATCATCTCACCCTCAGGGGTCATGAGCCCCTGTCCTCCCAGCCTGCTCTATAGAGGGTGTGTTCTCTCAGGCACCCAGGTAACCCTTGAATCCTCCAAGTATGATGCAGGAAATGGGCCTGGTGCTGTCCCTGTGCCCGTACCTGTCTGTGCCCCATCCTGCCAGGACCTCAGGTTGCCTGGGTCAGTGCGGAGGTCAGCACCCAGTGCAGGCAGTGCTGACACACTCGGGGCCTTTCTCGCTGTGCCCCTTACTAGGCAGATCATGATTCTCATGAAGTTCTAGTATTTTATAGCTGGAGGGACCTAAGAGATCTGCAAATACCAGACCCTGCTTCCTGCCCCACGCCATCCCACCCATGCACGGCTTCCAGCCTGTCCAGGGGCACAGTGCAGTGAGACCCGCAGACAGCAGGGACAGAGGGAAGGAGAAAGAGGCCTCTACCCCCAGACTGCCAGGATGATGAGGACCTGCTCTCTCTCTGCAGTGGGCGGGTACCTTTGGGAGATCTTCTGGCAGAGAAGACCCAAGGAGGACTCTGTCAGCGTCTACAAGAGTTTTCTAGAGACCACATTTGTCAGCATCACTCACAAGCATTGTTAAAATGCAGATTCCTGCCCTGCCCTACAGAACAAAAATCTCTGGGCATTCAAACCAGTGCCTGGGTGATTCTAAACTCCCCCTGGACACCTCCAGAGAGGATTTTTGCTGGGCTAAGTGAGGGGTAGGGGGTAAGAGGCTTCTGGGGCCTCATTGCCTTGTCCTCTCTCCCAGTGAAGGACCTCTTGGTGATGGTGAACGAGTCCTTTGAGAACACCCAGCGCATCCCGCCCTGCCCGGAGCCCTGCTGCCCAAACCCTGCCTGCTTCCACTACCCTAAGTACTTCCAGTCCCAGGTGCACGTGGAGGTGCCCACGAGTCACTGGAGCTGCAGGGTACGAGACACTTGAGTCGGGGGAGGTGCCGGGGACTGGGGCATATGGGGGCTTCCAGAGAAGCCCCTCACCCCCTCTCATGGAACCCACCCATCTTTCCAGCTTTGTTGCTGCAGCACACACAGGAACGGCCCCATCTGCCAGCCCCTCAACTGCCTTTCCGACGGCCAGGCCGTGACCCTGCCTGTGGTGAGGGCCTGCGACTGGGAAGGGGACCCTGAGTGGCTTGCTGCAGCTCCCGTGACAGGAAGATGGGGAGAGCCTGGGGGGCCTGAGGGGGAAGATGACTCCTGGTGTCCTCTCAGGCAGGGCAGAGGAGTCTGGAGGGGTAGACTGATGAGCTACAGTGTGGTCCAAAGAGATGTGTGGAGGCTGAGGTGAAGAAGGTGGGGAGAATCATGTCCAGAGGAGGGGAAGTGGGGATGGAGCATGCGTGTGTAAGCATGCGTGTGCAAGCATGCACATGCGCCAAGTCAAGTCAGGGGGTGGACAGTGTGGAATGTCTCCACTTCTTTGGTTGGATCACTTGGCTCTGAATTGTCATCCCTGACCAGCATTTCATCTTTCACTCCCCAGGGCGAGGATTATGAATTATGCATGAAGTCTATACCCTGGTAAAGTACCCTCCTTCTGTCCTTCCCTCTAACTTATTCATACTCGTGGTGTGAAGTGGTATCTCACTGTGGTTTTGACTGGCATTTCCCTGTTGGCCAATGATGCTGAGTGTCTTTCCATGGGCTTGTTGGCCTTTTGCATGTCTACCCAGATCCTGTGCCCACTTTTTAAGTGGGCTACTTGTCTTTTTATTTTTACAAGTCATTTGAATATTCTGGATACAAATCCCTTCCTTGTCTGATATATGATTTGCAAATGTTTCCTCCTAGTCTGTGGCTTATCTTTTCATATTCTTGGTGGTGTCCTTTGAAACACAAAGGGCTTAAATTTTGATGGAATCTATTCAGTTTCTCTTGTGTCACTTGTGCTTTTGGTGTGATATCTAAGACACCATTGCCTAATCCAAGGTCATGAAGGTTTATTTCCATATTTTCTTCTAAGGCTTTTATAATTTTAGCTCTCATATGTAGGTCTATGGTTGATTTTTAGTTAATTTTGTATACAATGTGAAATAGGAGTCCAATTTCATTCTTTTGCATGTGGATATCTAGTTGTCTCAGCACCATTTGTTGAAAAATATCATTGAATTGTCTTGGCACCCTTGTCAAAATCAAGTGACCGTATTTCTATTTATAGTTTGTTTAGCTATTTGCACTTGGACAAGTTCTTTAACCTCACTAAGTCTGTTTTTCTCATCTGTAAATCGGAAGAATAGCAAGCATACTGTATGCCATGGGGCTGCTTTGAGGATCCATTGAGGTAGCACATGTGGCAAATACCAACTAATGTTGTTGTTATTATTATTATTTTATTATTATTCATTCCTTTTTGAGGCCAAGGAAAGAGTTATTTGTCAAAGCTATGTCTGCACTCCTGTGCTTAACATGGAGGATGTGTGACAGGAGAGCTCCCAGGCCCTGCCTTCAAGGAGATGTGGCTTTGTTAATGACTTAAGACTCATGTTGGAAAGTGTCAAGGTCCATTCACCTGGAGACACTGGGGATGTGGGCCTTGGAGAAGGAAGGGATGTGGGTGGGCAAAGGGAGGGTGCCAGTGAGTCAAGGGCCTGCACACAGGACTGCTCCTGGGGACTCTGAAAGCCTGATGGCCCCTTCCAGGAGGTAGCTCAAGATGAGTATGGACAGGTCAGTAGGATCTTGGAGGCCAGGCTGGGGGTCTGGGCTTTCAGGATAGGAACATGATAAGAAGAGGGCGAGCACTGGGTATGTCACAGCCACCACTGCCCCACCTGCTTTGCAGACCTGTGGGGAAGACACAGCAAGATCAGGGATGTGAATGCTTTGGTCAATTGCACAAACACACAAAGGATTATTATTCTGGGAGCAGGAAGGGCTTAATGAAGAATGTGAACAGGGAGTTTGTTTATCTAGCTCAGAAGAGTCCATACTGCACAGCCTCATCCAGAAGGATTTGCCAAAAGGACCTTGGGGCCCGTTGTCAGCCATGTCTGGCTTTGAGCTATAGAAGGAAGGCACCTGGGGGAAGCCATTCTGGACTTTGCAGATCTTGCTGAGAAGGCAGAGGGCTCAAAGAGTTCCTAATACAAGTGCCAACAGCTATCTTTTGTCAGATCCCAGCTTAGAATGTTCCAGCTAAGCCCTTGGGGGCTTACACTGGTTATCTCATTAAGTACTGAAGACAGCCTGAGACATTAGCATGATTTGCCCCATTTTACAGATGAGAAAGTAGAGGCCTGAGATTGCAGAGGTGGCATATGGCAGAACTGGGCTTCAAGCCTGGGTCCAGCTGACCCTAAAGCCGTGTCTGCTCCATGGAGGTAGAGGCTACAGGCCTGCTCAGCCAGGGTCCTTTCTCCCCACAGCCCTGAGACACTGGACGTGCGGCTGGGCTTCAGCCTGTGCCCGGCAGAGCTGGAGTTCCTGCAGAAGCGGAAGGTGGTGGTGGCTGAGGCACTGAAGCAGGTGCTGCAGCTGGAGGAGGACCTGCAGGAGGACGAGGTGGGTAATCCAAGGTCACCCGCCTGGGCTCAAGGCCTGCTCTGGGCAGAGCTGGTCCTTCCCACCACGCCCTGCCAGCCAGACCAGGCCCTTCCCTGTGCAGGGCAGCCTCAGCGCCGCCTCCATGGTGGCTCTTACTGCCGAGGTGCAGGTACCCAGGTGAGGCCATGCCGGATGTGATTCGGTTGCATATTCACAAGGGGCGGGGAGGGCCCTGGCTGCTCCTCCCATGCACTAGCAGATCCTGGGGGGACTAATGATGCCTTATGTACATGGGGACAAAACGACCTCTTCGACCCAGCCAGGAGAACATTTTAAGCTTACCACCTCGTGCACTGCACACCTCCACCCAAAAGGCCTTAGGTCCTTCATTCTTCAACTGTCTCAGATCTCACATCTGCACGTGCAGACACGCTCCCAGAAATAATAGCAGTAGGAAGCTGGAGAGAAGCAACTTGCATTCCCAGGGCCAATGGCTTCTTCCCACGAGAGCAGACACAGGTGCCTTTGTCAGAGCCCTGTCACCTCTGACAGGGACTGAGGCCCCTGCTCACCCAGGCAGCAGGCAACCCTGCCAGTGCCGCCTTCTGAGGCTGATGACAGGTGAGATGGAGACCTGGTGCACGCCCAGGAGGACGTGTGATTGGGCTTTAGCCAATGGAAGGATCTTACAGTCCCCACTCAGATGAACAGCTGGAGTGAGTCTTCACAAAGAGCCTCTCCCTCCCATCTCTCGGGAAACTTAAAGATCTTAAGCTTAAGGCGCATCTGAAACCTCTGTCAGCCCAGAGCTGGCAACCCTGCCCCTTGCCACGTCAACCATTCAAACCATTCATTTACTCTGCCCTCCCAATACAGCATGCATGGAGTATGTGCCACGCAGTGAGCAGGCCGCCCACCTCTCCGGACCCCACTTTTACCATCTGTTCACTGAGGGCTGGATTGACAGTGCTAAGAACTCTTCTAGCCACAACTTTCTATGATTTGCCAGGCCTGTGTCAGAACCCTTTGTGGACACCAACCATTGGGTTTGGAGCTGAGGTCTAATTCCGGGCCTCCCAGGAGGCCCCCCAACCTGTGGAAAGGAATGTGTCAGGTGGCACAGTGCCCCACTCTCTGGTCCTGGTGGCCAGCTCTGCCTCCTCCACTGTTCTTTCCAAGCTGCTATCTGCCATTCCAAGCCTTCTCCCACCCGGCCTTGCCCCTGGAGCCCTCCTCAACCTTCTGCCTCTGTGTGCCCCTAGGTACCGCTCATAGCCATCATGGCCACTGGGGGTGGAACAAGATCCATGACCTCCATGTACGGCCACCTGCTGGCGCTGCAGAAGCTGAACATCCTGAACTGTGCCAGCTACATCACTGGCCTGTCAGGGGCCACCTGGTAAGGAGCTGGGAGTCACTGTCTGGTGGTGCCCAGAGGAAGCAGCAAGTGGGCTGGCCTGGGGTCTCTGGTGAAGCTCCTCCCTCTCCCACCCCAAGATAAAGTGACCCAGGAAGCCTGGGAAGCTCTCCCACCTACAGCTGTGTGACTTGGGCTAGAGGCTCAGTTTCTGTATCTATAAAGTGGGGATAAATGACTTCATACGGTTCTTGTTAGAGGCTCTCCCAGTGCTAAGTACACCAGAGACATTATATTTCTTGGCCATTACTGATGTTACCATTTTCCTGGGGCTGTGGCAGGGACCCAGGAGTATGGCAGCCAACTATGAGTGACCCCCATCCTGCTGGGGAGAGGTGACCGCCTGCTCTCAGGGCAGGGTGGGTGGAACTAGCTCAGCTGCTCTGGCTGCCCACCTTCCATAGCCCCCACCCGGCCCCTGCCCACTGCCTCTGCCCTGCCGAGCTTCCTCAGGCAGCTGCTGGGCTCCTACCTCCTCGCTCCTACTGGCAGGCAAGGGGAGTGAGCTCAGGACTCCCCGACAGGGCAGCACAGCGCCTGGGGCCCACAAAAATGTTAATTTCTTTTAAAATCAGAAGAAAAAATGAACTTCTAGATTGAAGAAAGTTTTTTTTTTAGAATGACATTAATATATTTGCTTTTATACAACACAGTTTTGAAATATAAGTTTTAATATTTCTTATGGTGGAAGGAGCTCACCGAAGTCATCATGTGGCCCTGGTTCAGGGTGGCCTCTCCGCCAGGGCCACGTCTTATTCTGCCCATAGCTAGCGGGCCTGTGAGCCCTCCGCTAGGAAACCAAGGGCTCCTCGCGTCGTCGCCACGTCGTCAGGGGGCTGGAGGCGTCAACCCAGATGGGACAGAAGGGACCACTGGCAGTTAGCTGACTACTTCCTGCAGATTATATTGTTTCTTCCTCACAGCAAAACTATGAGGGAGGTGCTGTCATTATTGTACAGCTGGAGAGACAAAGCAATTTGCCAGGGTGACTCACCTACACCCGGGCCCACGTTCTTAACCTCCACGTGAAACGGCTGCCCCAGGTGGTGGGTTAAGAACACAACTTGCTTCCAGCAGGGTTGAGAGTCATCTGCATCCTCCCAGACATCTGCAGGCCAGACAGGAAACACAGAGGAGCTCAGGCCCGGCCATGGGGAGGGTGGAGGGTCCTCTGGCCTGGGGAAAGCATGAGAAGCATTCTTTTAAAAACAATCATCTGTAATGGTTTTTGGAAGCTTTCAAAATTATAAAGCTAACAGGATGAACCTTACGGAGAGCAGGGTGCTTTCTGTTGAAGAAATCTCCTGACCACCTCTGACCTTCCTTGGAACAAGGCCGGTAAAAGAAGAGACCACTGTCCACACAGCTGTGCAGCTGCAGACCAGTTCCCCTCAGGGGCTCATTCTCAGGCCCTTCCCTGTCCTGACAGAAAAGCTGAATCCAGGATGAGGCAGACGGAGGCCATCTTTGTTTTGCTTCCCTCCATGGCCCACGTATAAGTTAAGAAGAAGAAGGGAAAATAAATCTTTAGCTAACATCATAATTATGCGAATGAATGTGGCAGAGTAGAGAGAGCCTAGGATCTGGAATCAGCCAAGCCTGGGTTTAAGTGTTGGCTCCAGCGTTTACTTTCTGCCAACCACTTTACATCATGCTAGTTCATGTAATCTTCACAAGAACTCTATGAGATAGGTACGATTATCATAGTTCTCCCCATTCTACAAATGGGAAAACTGAAGTGAAGAGTGGTTAAGTAGCCCAAGATCATACAGCTAGTGAGGGGCAGAGCCTGGTTTTGAAGATCTGGGTCCAGAATCCTCATCTTAACTTACAGCACACAGTAGGCACTTGAGATAGGGTAGAAATTGTTATTATGAGTAATAATGTTCACCTCCCCTCTACCCCCCACCAGGCATCTGCCTCATCCCCTTTCCCCCAGGCTCCTCTCCTAGCAGGTTGAGGTTCCCAGTGACCTGCCTCCCTTCTCTCCTGCCCAGGTCCAGGGTTGGTCAGACCAGGGCTGGGTCAGCTCTGTCAGCCATGCCTGTCTCCCTCCAGGACCATGGCTACCTTATACAGTGACCCCGACTGGTCCTCCAAAAACCTGGAGCCTGCTGTCTTCGAGGCCCGGAGACACGTGGTCAAGGACAAGCTACCCTACCTGTTCCCAGACCGGCTCTTCAAATTCCGGGAGGAACTCCGAAAGCACAGCCAGGAAGGCTACAAGGTCACATTTACAGACTTCTGGGGCTTGCTGATCGAGGCCTGTCTGGGGGACGAGGTAGGCACTCAGCTCCCCCTGGGGCCCCACCCTTCCCCAGGTGATGTCCAGCTCTCTTTCTTCATCAGAGCAGTCTGGACTTCCATTGCAGCAGAGGGACTTAGGTTAGACCTGCAGGTGTATCCTTGGGCTGTAAGAACCATGAAGATGCTGGAATCCATGGTGGAGGAAGATGATGGATTGTCTTCCCATCTACCCCTTAGAGGATGACTGAGACCCTTGTGTTGGGGCAACCCAGCATAGAGGCAGCATGTCCTCTGATAGCCATGCCCAGACACCAGTGAGAGAGGAAGCTGGCGAAGGCTGGAGAGCCATGAGACGGTGACACAAGTCTGACCCTAAGAGGGGAGAGGCCAAGAAAGGTCAGGCAGAAGCATCCTAGACTGCTACATGGTCTTGGAAGGTTCTGCAAAGCCCTTGGAGGGTCTTCTAGCCAAAGTTGGCCATCAGAGGAGTCCTACGTCTCCCAGAATAAGCCTGCCTCAGCATCCTTGCCACATTCAGTCACAGGAAGTGTAGCCCCAGCACAAATTTGGCTATGCATTTCAGAGCATAGCAGCTGGGGCCCTTAGTCAATACTGCTGTCTATGGTTGGAGGTCTGCAGGGATTGTGGACATCAGGGTGGGCTCAGCTAACACCTAGGCCCCTCAGGCTGCACAGGCCCCAGAGGTGAACCAACTTTGGCTGTTGCTTGGCCCCAAAGCAGAGCTTCCCACCTAACCTCTAGCCAGGCCCATGGTTCTCTACCCTACTCCCAAAGGTTTCTGGAGAGTTCTGAGTTCAAAGCAGAACTGTCCAGAAGGAGGAGGGGCAACCAATTATTTTCTAGTAGGTCCTCTCTTCTAGAAAACCAGACCATTTGAGCAATGAAAGATGATCTCACCCTCATCTTCAGTATTCTCTCAATGAAATTAATTAAGTTCCTGGCATGCCAGGAACCGTGCTGGCCAGTGGGGATTCAGAAAGGAATTGGATGTGGCTTCCAACTGGAGGTGCTCACTGCTCCTGATGGATCCCACCCACCTTTGCTGACCCACCATCCAGCCTGTCCTCGTGATGAGCAGGGCAGGCAGAGGTCGAGGGCACTGGCTTTTGGATTCAAGCAGGACAGGGTCGAAATTCTGGCCCTGTTCTATACTGTTCCTTAAGTGGGAATTATGTCAATAAGTGGTCATTAATATTTTAAAGAATATTTGAACAATAATATTTTTAACAATAGTTAGTGCCCCATGTGATGAGGAGAAAAGCACCAAGGCTTTCTACATCAGAGTCTGAGTATTTGGGGGTTTGGTGCAGGGAGGAGCCGGGGTTCCCAGGGAGCAAGGCCAGGGTTGATGTTAGGAGCCTCTGCTCTTCCACTCTGGCCAAGGCTGGAGCCCTTTCCTGCAGGACCCCTTGACGATGGGTGTGGATTGGCTCTCCCAAGTCTGCAACTTTACTGCCAGGACAGCCACCTCTTGGTGCCCAGATCCTGAGGCCCAGTTACAATCCTGTTTCCCTTCAAAGAGACCCACAAGTCATGGGGCCCACACATGTGTTTGCCATCCCATAGGAGTTCTATAGCTTTCGCACACTTGGTTGACCAGGGTTGGTCACCCAGCAGGCAGCTGCTTGGCCTGAGGTTGGAGCCTGGACCTCTAAGACTTCGTCTGCATTGGCTGCTTTGCTGTGGAGGTGGCCTTTGGCCCAGGCTATTCTGCAAGGCTCCCCACTCTGATTATAGAGCACAGCACTCTGGGGACTTAGAGGGACCTTGGCCACCACTAGTGCTTGGGTTTCCAAGCGTTTTGTTATAAAAAAGAAAAACTTTTTTTCCTCCCAAACAAATTTTATGAAGGAGCCCAACATGCCAAGCTGATAAAAAAAAAAAAAAAAAAAAAGTCTGAGCATGGTGGCTCATGCCTATAAACCAAGCACTTTGGGAGGCCAAGGCAGGAGCATTGCTTGAGGCCAAGAGTTCAAGAGCAGCCTGGGCAACATAACAAGATGCTATCTCTACAAAAAAGAAAGAAAGAAAGAAACGTTAGCCAGGCATTGTGGCACATGCCTGTAGTCCCAGCTACTTGGGAGACTGAGGCAGGAGGATCACTTGAGCCCAGGAGTTTGAGGCTGCAGGGAAATATGATTGGGCCATTGCGCTCCAGCCTAAGTGACAGAGTGAGACCCATCTCTATTAAAAAAACAAAATGGAGCCGCTCCAGTTTGAGCAGGGTGGAAGATAATGGGGCTAAAGCGTGGCAGTGGTAGCCTCCCCCACTCCTTCCTCTTTATCTGCTGGCCCCTGAGGCCAGGAGGACCCTGGGATGCTGAGAGACAGCCCTAAACTGCAGACCAGTCCCACCCCGGTCTATGTGCCTTGGTGCTGCACACTCTACCAGTGCATTTTGAGCATGGGTTTGCTGGCATCAGCTGGGCCTACACAGCAGCCTGGTGGGCTCAGGAGACAGGAGATGGCCGCAGGGGTCCAGATTGTCCTCCTGTTCAGCACTGTCCCCCAGGCTGCTTGTCTCCTTTTTCACCTTAATCATTTGTGTCCCCCAGAGAAATGAATGCAAACTGTCAGAGCAGCGTGCTGCTTTGTGCCGGGGCCAGAACCCCCTGCCCATCTACCTCACTATTAATGTCAAGGATGATGTGAGCAACCAGGATTTCAGAGGTAACGCTGTGTTTGGTGATTTACAAGGGGGATGTGCGTGGGATAGGGTCCCTTATTGGTGGGCAAAGGCACCCAGCACCTCCAGGTCCCCAACCTTGAGCACTTTTGCCAGCCTTCACATCAGAAGACTGTGCCCACAGCTGAAGAAATCAACTTTGCTGCCCAATCTGCCCTGCCACATGGATGGTGCTGGCAGGCTCGGTCCTGCGGCTTCCCCAGGTGGGACTGGGGAAAATAAAGGTTGTGAAAGGAAGGAGTCCTAGATATTTCTTAAGCTGTCCAGAGGGGGGACTCTAGAGACCTGCCCAGCTTCGGGGTCAGCTTTGACCCCAGCTCATTTGGCTTTGAGGAACAAATGAGCCATCCAGATTGCAAAGCCCAGCCTTGCCTGGCCCCAGAAGCTGGCCACAGGCACCTCCAAGTGCCCTGTGGGGGAACTGCAGCCTGCCTGTCCCAGCCTCTCCAAGGCGGGGAGCCAGTGGCAGCCGGTGGCTGCAGGCAGAAGGGAGGCCCGGGTTGTGTGTGCGAGGCTCCCTGGCCTGAGCCTGACACCTGCTCTGCTGCTTCCTATGCAGAGTGGTGCGAGTTCTCCCCCTATGAGGTGGGCCTGCAGAAGTACGGGGCCTTCATCCCCACCGAGCTCTTTGGCTCCGAGTTCTTCATGGGACGGCTGATGAAGAGGATTCCTGAGCCTCGAATGTGCTACATGCTAGGTGACTCCTGACTTCGGGACTCCCCTGGGCACCCGCCTGCCTTTGAATTACAGGACTGACTGGGAGGATTTTATCCTGGTGCTGGGCTGCCGGGGTTATCCCTTGAACATGTGACCTTCCTGGCATTTGCCAACATCAATCTCTTCCTAGGAGAGGCTCCTGAGCCCACCCCTGGATGGGCCTCCAGGACTGCCCTGAACTCTCTGTGGCCCTTTGGGCCCAGAAGGACATGACAAGGGCCCCTAAGTAATTGGAGACCAGAGGGGACTCTCCCAATGTCCTGGCCTCCAGTGGTCTCGCTGGGGTCCACTCAGAACCGCACTGGAAGTGGCAGGCTCAGATGGAAGCTTCTGTCACTCCCACCCCCCTGCCTGGCTTCAGGCAGCAATGTACCTGCTTCCAAGGGGCCAGAGAGACCACAGGGTAAAGGGCAGAGTCACCAGGGAAGCCTGGCCCAGCTTCCTACCCTAAGCTCCTTGGTCCTTCAGAAGCCAGGTCCCCGGAGTGCAAGGGCCTGGCTCCAATGCCCACTCCTACCATTCTGTCCTTCCAGCCTCAACCACGTCTGTCAAAGGGTGACCTCAAAAACACACTCACATTTACAGCCTCGACAACATGCCCTTACTTAAACTAGTTGTCTGCACCCCTTTTCTGTCTATCCCAATCCAACCTATCCCGGAATGTCTAACTCAAGCCCCATCTCTTCTGTGAAGTCCACCCAGAGCCCTCCAGCACAATGACCTCTCCTTCCCCTGAACACCTACCCTCTTGGGCATGTGGTTCAGAAAACTGTAGTTAAAACACTTGGGCTTGAACTCTGGCTCCTCACTTACTGGCTGTGCGAAGGTGGCCAAATTTACCTAATTTCTCTGAATTTCAGTTTTCTCACCTGTAAATTGGGCTTAAGAGTAAAACTTACATTGTAGAGTATCCAAATGGATCAACATATATGAAAGATTCCATATGAGTATTGTTATTAGTGTGTTACATTTAAAAATCATAATAATAACAAATAGCATTACATGTGCCAGGCACTGTCCTGAACACTTTAGGTGTATTAACTGATACAAGGGGTGGCATCTGGACTTGAACTCAAAGCCTGTACTCATCACATTAAGTCCCTGCTAGGGCTGTGCCTGACACACTTTCATGCCTCCTGGCACTGAGGGGAGGGAGGAGAGCGGAGGGCTGGGACCATCAGTCACTGTGTCTGTCGAGCTGTACCATGAAGAGAGGGAAACCAAAGTCTGTCTCACCCCCTGAGCAGCCTGGCTTAGAGGGGGACTCAAGGCTGAGGCAGAACCAGCCAGTGTGTGGGTAGGCCCGGGGCTCCTGGGTGGAGCTGCTCATGGCTGGCCTTGACTCCTTAGGTTTGTGGAGCAGCATCTTCTCCCTGAATCTGCTTGATGCCTGGAATCTGTCCCACACCTCGGAGGAGTTTTTCCACAGGTGGACAAGGGAGAGAGTACATGACATTGGTGGGTGACCTGCTGGCTTTCCCTCGTGGTTGGGTGATGGGGGTACATGGATCAAGAACTGAGGACCAGTCCACCTGCCATGTGTTTCCACATTGCCCCTATGGCCTGCAGACACGGGGAGGCACCTGGGGCTAGGGTGTCTTCCCTGTCTAGAGGGGAGGGTGACTGTAGATGACACCGGTGCCAAGGCCCAGCAGGAAGCCTCCCAGCACCCAGCAGAGCTGACAAGGGGAAGAGATCTATGAGCACAGTTAAAGATCACTCTTCTAGACTCCCTGTCCAGACTCTGGGACCCTCCTTACCTGTCACGCTCCCTCTCCACTAACCCCCCTCCCTGGTTCCATGTCTCTCACCTGGGTCCTCCTGGCTCTAGTGCCAGGGCCTTGAGTGCTCAGCAAGGAAGGTGTGAGCTGCACTTACAGTGGCTCACCTGTGAGTGCCAGGCAACCATGTGGGGCTTTACCTGGGCAGCCCAGCAGACCTTCCTTCCATCCTTCCCTCCCCTGCAGAAGATGAGCCGATCCTACCTGAAATCCCCAAATGTGATGCCAACATCCTGGACACCACGGTAGTGATCCCAGGGTCATGGCTGTCCAATACTTTCCGAGAAACCCTCACCCATCGGCACTTTGTGTCTGAGTTCCACAACTTCCTGTCCGGGCTGCAGCTGCACACTGACTACCTCCAGAACGGCGAGTTCTCCATGTGGAAAGGTAACCCTACCTGGCTGCTCCCTGAGGCCTGCCTCCATTTGGAGGAGGAGGAAGTAGATGTCAAGGCCAATGTGGAGAAAGAACTAGAAAATTCCTCTGACCAAGTTCATTGGGTCGGGTGACTGACTCTCCCCCATGGTGTATTCCACATTTGGTGGTGTCATCTTGGACAATGCCTGGGTCCAGAGGCAGAGAGTGGTGTGTGTATTTAATTCACTGAATTTATACCCCAACTCTATACAGAATCTGTACATCAATCCCAGCAGGTAAAAGTTGGTCCCATTTTACATATGAGGCAATATGAGCCCTTGCTTTCTTCAGTTGTGCTCCTGGGGTGCTTTGTAATGTGCTCCCCTTGGAAATGGGCAGGGACAGCCCAGCTCAAGATCCCCCACGTGGTAAAGAGCAGAGCCAGCCTTACACTGTGGTATTGCAGCTTCCGTTCGGTGCCTCTCCCCAGTGCTAAGGTTCTAAGGTTCACTATCCACCATTTTTGATATTTTATTTGGCCTTGGCCTACAAATGCCTGCTTGAGCCTAGCCTATGAATCCTCATCCTCACCATCTGGAGCAGAAGGGACCGCTGGCTCAGGGCTCAGGGTTTACACCATTTATAGGTGGTCTTAAGCCCCTTCTACCCCACAAGCTCAGTCATAATGGGTTTTCTGTGCATGTCCCATAAAAGATTTGCTGTTCTCCATCAGCCCACCCAGAGGGGCGGGGGGACTCAGTGGGCATCCTGACAGGCTGAGGTGAAGGAAGCTCCGGGCAGGAAACACCGTCCCCAGCAGGTGCCTCTGCCCGTTGGTGGAGACCAGGGCACCAGGTGTGTTGGTAACTGGAAGGCTTGGCTTTCAGACACAGTGCTTGATGGTTTCCCAAACCAGCTGACAGAGTTCTCGAACCACCTGTGCCTGCTGGACACCGCGTTCTTCGTCAACTCCAGTTACCCACCTCTCCTCAGGCAGGAGAGGAAAGTCGACCTCATCATCCACCTCAATTACTGCGCTGGGTCCCAGACAAAGGCAAGTGCACCAGAGCAAGGCTGCACCCTGAGCATGGGAGCTGCAGCCTGCGCTGAGACAGGCCACTGAGCGAGTGCCATGGAACTCAGTGGCCTCCCCAGCTGTGAACCGGGAGAACGTGCGCTCTCTCCAGGCTCCCAGACAGCATCCCAGAAACCCAAGCAGCAGTCACGGTGTGAAGTTAGACACCCAAGCCTCAGGGGACAGCCAGCTGGCTCTTAGGGCCCGAGGTTGACTTAGCAAATTTGAATTTAATTCTTGCCTTTGAGCATTTACTGTATTTGTCAATTCTTCAACTACAAAAAAAAAAAAGGAATTTTTAAAAAATAACCTTAATAGAGTCCATTCCATTCTAAAGCTTTGTACCACTTCATGAGCTCATAATGTCCTATTTTCAAAGTTATCACATACCCCCTCCCTCAGTGGATAAGACCTTTCATGAGATTACACTGAATTATCAGGACCAGAGATTTGTATTTATTTTTATTTGCTTTTGAAAAGTTCCGGCCCTTTAAGGGAAAGAAGCTATTTTTGGTCTACTTTAATACAGCCCTATCCTGAAGCTAGGGAAAGGGAAGTGCAGACAGATCATCAGGACGACAATGATAGTGACCTAAGTTTGTAAATGAGTAACAATATATTTTCCTACAAATGATCTCATTTGGTCCTTACACCAGCTCTTTGAGGTAGACAGCACAACTTCTATTATTTCCATGTTATAGATGGGGAAACCAAGGCACAGAGAGGGTAAGGGTCTTGCTTAAGGTCACACAGCTAGTGAGCAGTGGAACAGGAAGCAGAGCTAGTGAGCAGTGGAACAGAAAGCACTAAGTCTAGTGCTCATTCTGTTGTATCATGTTTTAAAGACAACCTTTCAGAGCCCTTTCTAGCCCTATGACGCTCAGTTCCAAAGTCCATGCATGTCCTGCAGGAGCCTGGCCAGCTATGGCCATACACGGCTGGGCTCCAGTCACCCTCCCAGGCTGCTGCCCACATCTAGCCAGGTCTGAGTTTGAGTAGCACGTCATCAAAAGGGCTTCCATCCATTTGATTTGGGGAAGGAGTTTGCAGCTGGACACGTACCAACCTACTGCCTCAGGCCTTTTGTCCTGACCCGGCTTTATTCTCAAAATATCACAAATTGGCAAAGCAGTTGGGGACCTAAGTTGCTAGCTGGGGACATCAGGAAGCTGTATCTAAGAACTCTGTGTTTCTTATCCACCCCTACTCCTACTGCTCAAATGTGTCCTCCCTTGATATTCCAGCCCCTGAAGCAAACCTGCGAGTACTGCACCGTGCAGAACATCCCCTTCCCCAAATACGAGGTGCAAGATGATGACGAAAGTCTCAAGGAATGCTACCTGATGGAGAACCCCCAGGAACCTGATGCCCCCATCATTATTTTCTTCCCACTCATCAACGACACCTTCCAAAAGTTCAAGGCGCCAGGTGAGCAGCCTCTGTGCTCAGTTCCCAGCACCCGCTGGCCTTGGCCCGAAGGCTCCTGTCTTTAGGCTTGTAGAGTCTTCTAATGGCACTTAGAGGGGAGCCTGACTTAGCTACAGTCTGGGCCAACCTTAACTTTAGCAAGAAAAGAGCCCCTTCCCAGCCCCTAGCCCCATGAGCTGGTAATGTCATCCCCTACTCTTTTAGTCATTCTACATTTTTTACATCCAGTCATGTGCCTGACACTGACACTGTGTTTGGTGCTAGGACAATCCTCAAATGGGCAAACTGCTCCCCCCCACCCCCCGGGGAGCCTACAGGTGTGCATTTGCACGTGTGAGTGTGCACACGCATACACATTTTCATGCAGGTGTGTGTCCATGTGTGTAGGGTGGGCCTTGGGGAGAGATGTTGCAACCTAACATGATAAGGGTCTGTAACGAGTCCTTCTGCTGCCCCTAGGTGTGGAGCGAAGCCCCGAGGAGCTGGAGCAGGGCCAGGTTGACATTTATGGCCCCAAAACCCCCTATGCTACCAAGGAGCTGACTTACACGGAGGCCAACTTCGACAAGCTGGTGAAGCTCTCTGAGTACAACGTCCTGAATAACAAGGACCAGCTCCTTCAGGCCCTGCGTCTGGCAGTGGAGAAAAAGAAACGCCTGAAGAGCCAGTGTCCCTCCTAGGCCCCGGGGAGCCAGCCGCATGGATCTTGTGTCAGCTTCTACTGTCGGAAGCACAGAGCCCACTAGGGTTGACCGGGCCACACAGCCGGCCATGTTCTCTGGCCAGGGCTGCAGGCAGGTTGGCCTGGGCATTCTACCAAAAAACAAAAATTTTAAAAAGCCAAGAAAGAGAGAGAGAGAGACAGACAGACATACAAGAAGAAGCTGCATTGGGGTGTTATGCCCACTGGCATTTCTTTAAGTGTTTCTCTGCAGAGAAGACAGACTGACAGCCATAGCTGCCACTCATGCATAAAGCAGGAACAGTAAAAGCCTGCGGAAGAGGCTGGTCCCCAGAAACCTCGACACAGAGCTGGAGCTGGAGAGCCGGCAGCCCTCCCCTCTCTACCCTGCCTCTGCCTCCTCGCGTGGCGGGCCCAGGGGAAGGCACAGGAGGACCTGAGAAACACTCCGAGTTTCTCTGGGAAAACTCTTTTGAAATTTTAAAACTCTTTTGAAATTTTAATATTCTTGTGATTTTTATAGGCAATTATACTTTCTGATTTTTATTTTTATGAATTGGGTATTAATAGGAAGCATCGGGCTGGAAGATCTAGACGGAGCCCTGGAGGCATCCCAGTCTCTGCAACAACAAACCCAAACAGGAGACTGAGTTTGCTTGTGCCTCTCCAGCCACTCAGGGGGGCCCCAGGTGGGTGATACACGTGATTGTGACCAGGCATTCAGCTCCTGTGAAATGCCAGGCAAAGCCCACGTCTGCAGCTCAGGCTCACCGAACAAGCATCCAGGATGCAGTTCAGAGAGGTCTGGGCCTCCCTGTTGTTGCAGGTAAATAAAGCCAGGTGCCAGGGGGGTGGTGCCATCCATGCCGCCCACACCAAGAGCCGATGCTCACCAACGGACCTGCTTCGAGGGCATCTCTCGGCTCTCTCACCACCCTATTGCTCGGGCTCCCGCATGGGATTATTTATTTCTAAATGTGATGCCTCTTATTTGTCATGTGAACACCGTGGCCAGTACCCCCCAATTCTTGGAGAGTCACCAAGAGAGAATGAAATCAGGAAGAATTTACTCAAAAAGGACTAGGTTAACCCTCTGGGGAGGAAGCCCATCTGTGGAGATGGTTTCCCCATGGATCTCTGGGAAAGCCTGGGACACAGAGAAGCTCCGTCAAAGCAAGCTGCTCTCCCCAGGCTGGGACCTTAACCAAAGACAGGCACAGGCCCAGAGAGGGCGAAACCAAAAGTCAGGAAGAAAGATGTGTGGTCCATGTGAGGCCCAGCAAACCTGAAGGGCATGGTCCTCTTTCTGGGCCATGATGCTCCCAAGCAGTCCTTTGGTTGTAAGAAGATGAGTGGTGACAGGCACCAAAAGTTTAGAAAAATTGGCCCTTGATTTATATCCTTGCTACTTACTCTAAGTGTGGTAGGGAATCGGTTAGAAATGCAGAATCTCAGGCCTAAGCCCAGCCTTGCTGAATCAGAATCTGCATTTTAAGGAGATTCCCACCTCTACTCCCCAGGGAATTCCTATGCATACTGAAGTGTGAGAGGCATAGATTTATGCCACTCTGTTCTGTGAGCTTGGAAAGTGTGAATCCATGCTCCCTGGAGCCACTGATAAACTGGGCTTCGAGATCTGCCAAATTGGTGGCTGCCTCCACTTTGTCTTTTCTTTCTGACTACAACAGGCTCCCCTTCAATTATCAAAGAGTGAGCCAAGCACTAGGACTTGTTTGCTGTAAGGTGAAGACAGCCATGCCTAGGATTCATCAAAGTATGTAAAATGAGCTTTATAAAGTCATTTTATTATTTGAGCATGGAATAAAATGGCCATGTGGGTAAATGCTGTTGACTCATCTCTGAGTCTGATGCTGCAAAGTGTGCAGAACTCCTGGCCTCATTCCTCCCTCTGGGCTTCCTGCTCAGCACTGCAGGAGGTGTGAGACCATCCCTTCCCTGCTGGCCTCAGACAGCTGTTCCTACTGCAGGGGGCCCGTCTTCTTGCGGTGAGGTGCTCCTCTGTTTTTACAAAGCCCTGTTAGCAACTAGTGGAGCACCAACTCATGAGGATCCATGCTTGTTCCAGCTCAGACATATTTCAGGAAACATTGGTTGAGAGGAAGCAAAGATAATTAATATCAATGGAGCACCTACTTTGTGCATAGCAAGCTCTAAACAGTCTGTGCTTTCCGGGAATTTGGGTTTTGGTTGGGGGGAGGGGTGGGGACATGAAAAGATTTTTATTTATACATGAGAAGTTAAATGCCGAGTTAGCTACTGAAACAACAAAAGTGTTATCAACTCTGATAGGGACGTGCACACCGTGTTCTACAGGGGTCAGGGGAGGCTCCTTTTCAGCTTCCCTGCTCTCTGCCTATAAGCATGGGTAAGTTGACAAAATAAACAAAATCTCTTCCTCCTCCCATGTCTCTCTCTCATTGTCTCCCCATGTCCTTCCCAAGAGAGTGACGAGCACCCCACCCACTGCCACACAGCCTAGTCACCCAGAAAACATCTGCTCCTAACTCCCCATGCAAACACTTCTCCCCAAGGTCACCAATGTCCTCCTAATTGCCAGATAACCTGAGTCAAATGCCACCAGCCCTTTACAGGCCTTATCTGACTTCATTGTTCTCAGCATGTGGCACTGCAGGCCACTCCTTCCTTCCTGATACCCTCCCTTCCCGAGACTTCCTTGCTGGACAGCGGTTCAATTCAGTTCCACTTGCAAATAATTATTGCTTGCCCATTACATACCAGTCACTGTTGTAGGCACTGCAACAATGAAAAGGATTAGCAACTGACCCTGAACTTCAAAGCAGCTTCCTTCGGGTCCCATGTGGGAGGCCCACATGGACATAGAGCCTTGCGATACAAAGAGAAAGCTCCATGTTAGCTGTGTACACAGGGGGCCCACAGGAGGGGCTCCCACCCCAACCACAGAGGGGAAGAGGCCAAGTTCACTAGACACCTTCTGTCCTGGATTTCTTCACACTGAAATGTGGGAGCCTCTCCTCCCTTGCTATCCTTTAACTGCTAGTATTCCTCGAGGTTACTTATCTCTCCCTCTCCTGACTCTATACTCTCCTTAAATAGTCATATCTATACCCAGGTCTTCAACTACTGCTTCAACTTTGAAAACGCTCAACCTTTTGGCTCTAGCCAAGCCAATCTCCTGAGTTCTAAACTCATGCATTCAAATTCTGTACCTGTTACCATTACTTTTAATATATAACCTAAAGATCTAAAATTACAGTGGCTTAAACAAGATAGAAATTTATTTATTTATTATCAGAGACCCAGACTCCTTTCAGCTGTCTTCTGCCATCCTCAAGATTGGCTTCTGGTGCAATATTGCTGCTGGAGCTCCACCTATCATGTCCATATTCCAGGCAGCAAGGAGGATAAACAGGTCTGGGCTCTTGCTGACTATGAAGTGACCAACCAGCCCTGGACTGCCTATTTCTGGACTTGTTTTCTGTGAAAGAAAATTAAACTTTTTTATCTTAAGATAATAACAATTACCAACTATTCCAGCTATTTATTGCTGAGCAACAAAACCTCTCAAAGTGTAATGGCACAAAATCACCACCATTTTATTACACCACAATCAGGAATTTGGAAGGGGCACAGCAAGGACAACTCTTCCCTGCTCCATGTTTGGGGCCTCAGTTCAAATGAATTGAGCTGCCCGGGGTGCGAGGGGTAAGGGAGGGGGGACTCAAAAGGCTGGGGTCTGGAACAGCTGGGGCTGAAGGATCCACTGCCAAGGTGACTCCTGCCCTCACATGTCTGCACCTGGGCCAGCAAGCCTGACAAGGATGAAAGGCAGGCTCAGCGAGGACTGTCAACCACAGCGCCTTGATGTGGTGGACACACCATGGTGGACTTGGGACAGTCAGTCTTCTTAAATGGCACTCCGGGTTTCAAGAGTGAGCATTACACGGTGGCAGCAACATGGCTCATTGTGACTTCGCCTCAGAACTCCTGTAGCTCCTCTTCCACAGTCATCTGTGGTGGAAGTAGTCACAAGCTAGCCCAGATTCAAGGGAAGGGGACAAAGAACCCACCTGTGGGTGGGAGGCATGTCAAAAAATGTGCAGCCGTATTTTAAATTCCAACCTGCAATACCTGAATCTTTAATATTGACCTTCCCCCTGACTAAGCCAAAGTCACATTTTAGGTTCTGTTACAGCTGACTCCACTTCTCGTAACAAATAGTTAGGAATTGCTTTTTCATCTCTGAAAAATGGTGACTTAAACACACTCATGCAAAAGAATTGCATAGGGAGGCAATCCCAGGCACTGCCACAATTCATTAGGGATCCCCGCTCCTTCTCTGCTTGGTTATCCCTTGTGTGGCCCTTGTCCTTGTGGTCCAGGATGAGCTCTAGAGCTCCATCTGTCATGTCCACATTCCAGGCCACCAAAAGGAAGAAGCAAAGACTGAACTCCCTTCGTATCAGAGACTTCCTGGAATTCCCACACATCCTGTAGCCGACACATAAACAACCATAACTTGGTATCACGATCACACTTAACTGCAGGGAGACTGGGAAATTTTGTTTTTTACCTGGGTGGCAATGTGCTCAGCTAAGAACCAGAGTTCTGCTATGAAAGAAGGGCAATTTATAGGCAACTAGCGGTCTTGCTACAAGTACCTAATAGACACTCCACTCGCACGTCCTCTTAGCTCCACCTCCGAGCGGTAGCAGTGACCTGTGTAAGTAAGTGGCCACAGAGAGAGGAGATCAGTGTGTGATAGCGCCAGACCAAGAATTATTCAATACAGCAAATTTCTGGGCAACTAATGGTACTCCTGGTGGTACTGCCTGTAATAGGATTAAACCCAAAAAAACAACAGGATTTAGCTGAAAAGGTATCAAATTGGGATTATTTAGTCTGAAGAAAGAAAACTAGAAGGGTGTTACAGTTTGCAAATGGATGCAAGATTATTGTCTTGGGGAGGATCTGTTGCTCTCCCTCCACCCAGGGCAGAGCAAGAACAAGAAAGCTGCTCCTGCAGCTGCAGTGAACACGAGCAGGGAGCCAAGCAAGACATGACATGGACCTTCTCTGGGCCAGGCGCTTTTAGGACTTTTTTTTTTTTTTTTTTTAAGGACTAAAGGCAATACATTTGTTTCCTTCCTTAAGATTTTTTTCTGCTTATATGACAAGAACATGATTATTGTGTAAAACTTGAAAAACACTAAAGCACATCAAGAGGAAACTAAAATCACTTATTATTCCCAAATTCAGACATCATTAGTATTTGAGGGTTTATCCTTTACATCTTTTTCTTGGACGCTTTGAAAAATTTTTTTAACAAAAGTACAAAAATCCCATACCCTCATTTTTTAAAAAATTGAGGTTGAAAAATCCACATAACATACAAATTATCATCTTAACCATTTTTAAGGGCATAGTTTAGTAGTGTTAAGCATATTCACGTTGTTGTGCAACAGATCTCCAAAACTTTTTCATCTTGCAAAACTGAAACTTTGTACTCACTGAACAACTTCCCATTTCTCCCTCATCCCCCCAGCTCCTGGTAACCACCATTCTATGAATTTGACTACTTCAGAAACTTCATATAAGTGGAATCATACAGTAGTTGTCTTTTTGTGGCTGGCTTATTTTACTTAGCATGATGTCCTCAAGGTTCACACCCATGTTATAGCATGTGCCAAGATTTCCTTCCTTTTTAAGGCTCAATAATAGCCCATTGTGTGTGTATGTGTAAGTATATGTATATGGCACATTTTGTGTTTCCACTCATCCATTGATGGACAATGGGTTGCTTCCATCTCTTGACGATGTGAATGATGCTGCTGTGAACACGGGTGTGCAAATATTACTTTGAAATCCTGCTTTTAATTCTTTTGGACATATAACCAGAAGTAGGATTGCTGGATCATACGGTAATTCTAGTTTTAAATTTATGAGGAACCACCATACTGTTTTCCATAGCGGTTGCATGTACATTCACTTTTATCATCTAGCCTTTTTCTGAGCATTTTTGTATGTCATTAATATTCTTCTCATATGACACAGTTTTCAGTAACTGCATAGGAATCTATCACTTGCCTAATCCTCCATTAGGATAGACATCTCCATGCTGACAAACATCCCCTGAGATAAAAGATTTACATTCGTTATTTCCTCAGGATAAATTTCCTCATAAAATTCCTGAGTCAAAAAGTATGATCATTTTTAACTAATAAAAGTATAATCAATATACAATCAACTACACGTATTTAAAGTACAGTATCCTCCTGGCTCCCCCAACCCCGGCCCCAAAACAGTACAGTCACCCTCGGTATCCATGGGGGATTGGTTCCAGGATCCCCTGTGAAGGTCCCTTATATAAAGTGGCATACAATTAATACTTGCATATAACCTACGCACATCCTCCCGTATCCTTTAAGTCAAACCTGGATTACTTATAATACCTAATACAATGTAAATGCTATATAAATAGTTATATGGTATTGATTAGGGAATAATGACAAGAAGAAAGGTCTGTATGTGTTCAGTACAGACGCAACTGTCTATTTTTTTTTTTCTGAATATTCTCCATCTGCAGTTGGTTGAATCCATGGATGTGGAATCCATGGATATAGAGGGAGGAGTGTACATAATTTGATGAGCTTTGACATATGTATACAACTGTGAAACCATCACCACAATCAAGATAATGAACAAATCTTTCAGCCCCAAAAGCTTTCTCATACCCTTGGTAATACCGCTGCTCCTCCCCTGCTGAGTCATGTGGTAATGGCATACATTCAACATTGTAAGAAACTGCCAAAGTGTTTTCCAAAGTGGTCATGCCATTTTACATTCCCACCAACAACATGTGAGCATTCCAGTTGCTCCACATCCTCACCAACTAATTAGTATGGTTATTCTTTTTAATTTTAGATGTTTTAATAGGTATGTATAGTATCTTGTGGTTTTAATTTGCATTTCCCTAATTACTAATGATGTTGAACATCTTTTCATATACTTGTTTGCCATTCATACATCTTCTTTTGTAAAGTATCTGTTCAAATCTTTTTCCATTTTTTAAACTGTTTTTTTTTAAATTAAGTTTTAGAGGTCTTTACATATTCTGGATAGAAGTCCTCTATCAAATATGTAATTTGCAAATATATTCTGTGCCTTGTCTTTTCATTCTCTTAACAGTACTTTCAAAGGTCAGAAGTTTTCAATTTTGATGAAGTCCAATTTATCAATTATTTTCTCTCATGGATTGTGCTTTTGATGTCACCTAAGACACTATTCCCTAACCCCAGGTCACAAAAAAATTGTCTCCCATGTTTTCTTCTAGAAGTGTCATAATTTTAAGTTTAACATTTAGTTCTACATTTACATTAGTTTTACATTTAGTTCCATTTTGAGTTAATTTTTGTATATGATGAGAGGTATGGATTAAAGTTCACATTTTTACATATGGATATCCAATTGTGCTAGCACTATTTGTTGAAAAGACTGTCTTTTATTCACTGAATTGTCTTTGCACTTTGTTAAAAATCTCAAAAAAAAAAAAAAAAAAGCTGGGCATGGTGGCTCGTCCCAGCTACTCAGGAGGCGGAGGTGGGAGGATCCCTTGAGCCCAGGAGTTCCAGACCATCCTGGGCACCATAGTGAGATCCCCTATCTCAAAAAACAAAAACAAAAAATCAATTGATCATACATATGGATCTATTTCAGGATTCTATATGTTCCATTGATATATGAATTAATCTTTACACCAATACCATATTGTCTTGATTTCTGTAGCTTTCTAATAAGTCTTGAAATTAGGTAGCATAAGTGCTCCAACTTTATAGATTTTAAGAGTTGTTTTGGCTATTCTAAGTATTTTGTATGTACATATGAATTTTAGAACCAGCTTCTTAATTTCTACAAAAATAAAAGCCTGCTAGTACTATGATTAGGATTGCCATGAATCTATACATCAATTTGGGAAAAACTGGCATCTTACCAATACTGAGTCTGCTGATCTATGAGCATGGTATATATAATATATATTAATATTTAGGCCTTCTTTATTTCTCTCAGGAATATTTTGTGGTTCTCAGTGTATACATCTTATACATTTTAAAATCAGACTTATCCCTATTGCAAATGATGTTGATTTTTCACTTCAGTGTCCAATTGTTCCTACTACATAGAAATATAGCTGGTTTTCTTGTGCATATCTTGTATCCTGAAATCTTCCTAAACTCACTTACTAGACCTAGTAGCTTTTTTTTAGATCCCATAGAATTTTTTACATAGACGATCATGTCTTTTGCAAGTAAAGACAGTTTTATTTCTTCCTATCCAATACGGATATTTTTCCTTTTTTTTTGCCTTACTGTACTGGCTAGAACCTTAGTATGATATTAAATAGAAGTAGAAACAACAGACATCTTTACCTTGTTACTGATCTTAGAAAGTATTTCACCATTAAGAATGATGATGCAGGAGCAGAAGACTTACATGTGCGTTTTCGAGATTTTTTATAAGTATGGACTTCAGAAAAGTGCCAATTTACACCCTCTCCAGCAATGTATGCAAAGGTATCTTTTACTATATACATGCCCACATTAGGCATTATCTTAGAAAAATATAAATCTGTCATTCTTAATATTATCTATTTATTTTAAATTTGTGTTTCTTTGATTATTAATGGAGGTCAGCATCATCTAATGTTTGTATGCTGATTGTATTTTTTATTAGTTGTCTATGTCCTCTGCTCATTTTAATGGTATATTCATTTCTTTCTTAATAATTTTATAGTAGCTTTTTAAAGATCTAATATCTTTAACTGTATCTGTCATACATGTCTGTCAGTATTTTTCCCAATTTGTTTTTTGTCTTTTACCTTTATTTATGGGTTTGTTTTTACATACACTATTTTTAAATATACTTTATTTTCTTTTTCTCCAGTCAAATTTAGCAAATTATACTTTATTTTCTTTTAGAACAGTCTTATTTTCACAGCAAAATGGAGCATAAAGTACAAAGAGTTTCCTTATGTCCCCACCCCGATACACACAGTCTCTCCCACTATCAGCATCCTGCACCTATTGTGCATTTGTTACAATCAATGAATCTAACTGACACATCATTAGCACCCAAAGTCCATAGTATACATTAGGGTTCATTCTTGGTGTTTTACATTCTGTGCGTTTTGAGAAAAGTATAATTCACCATTATAGTATCATACAGAGTAGTTTCACTTCCTTCTCCTTTACCCTTAGCAACTATTGATCTTTTTATTGCCCCCATAATTTTGCCTTTTCCAGAATGTCATATAGTTGGAATCTAACAGTACGTTGCCTTTACAGATTGGCTTCTTTTACTTAGGAATCTGTATTTAAGTTTCCTCTGTGTCTTTTCATGGCTTAATAGCTCATCTCTTTTTAGTGCTAAATAACATTCCGTTGTCTGGATGCACCACCATTTATCCATTCACCAACTGAAGGGCACATTGGTTGCTTCCAATTTTGGTAATTATGAATAAAGCCAGTATAAACAACCATGTGCAGCTTTTTGTGAAGACAAAAGTTCTCAACTCAGCTCGGGTGGCGGGTGCAACAACAGCAGCCAGACAGCCCAGCTTCTCGAAGGCTCTCGGCGCGCCGTGGCCCACAGGCACCCGGCACGCGCCCTCCCTGCCTCCAAGATGCCCAAGAGGAAGGTCAGCCGGCCGAAGTGTGAAGAGCCCAAGAACCCAAGAGGAGATCTGCGCGGTTGAAAGCTAAACCTGCTCTGCAGAAGTGGAAATGAAGCCCAAAAAGGCAGCAGCAAACGATAAATCTTCAGACAAAAAAGTGCAACCAAAAGGGAAAAGGGGAGGAAAGAAAAAACAGGCCAAATTGGCTAACCAAGAAACTAAAGAAGATTTACCAGCAGAAAACGGAGAAACTAAAACTGAGGAGAGTCCAGCCTCTGATAAACGAGAGAAAGAAGCCAAGTCTGCTTGATATCACATACCATGTCTTATCAGTGGTCCCTGTCTCCCTTCTTGTACAATCCAGAGGAATATCTGTATCAACTATTTTGTAAATGAAAGTTTTTAGTAGCTCTAGAAACATTTTTAAGGAGGAAAGCCCACCTGTTTTAAGTGTATTTTTTTTTTTAAGACAGAGTCTTACTTTGTTGCCCAGCCTAGAGTGCCGTGGCGTCAGCCTCGCTCACAGCAACCTCAAACTCCTGGGCTCAAGCAATCCTCCTACCTCAGCCTCCTGAGTAGCTGAGACTACAGGCATGTGCCACCATGCCCGGCTAATTTTTTCTATATAAATATTTTTTTGGTTGTCCAGCTAATTTCTTTCTATTCTTTTTTAGTAGAGACAGGGTCTCACTCTTGCTCTGGGTGGTCTCAAACTCCTGAACTCAAATGATCCGCCCGCCTCGGCCTCCCAGAGTGCTAGGATTACAGGCATGAGCCACTGGGCCCGGACCTATGTTGTTTTTTAATAGACTTGTTTCCTAAAGAAAACCACTCCTTGATCATGGCTTTCTCTGTCAGAATTGGGTATACTCTGTAATATCTTTGGTCATGATAGTCCTGTTTTCCTAATAACTTTGTTAATGTGCTGTGAAAGATTGAAAATTTGAGTATGTAGTATATATGATAATAAATTGTGAATTGGTGGGACTTATGTAACAGCTTATCAGTATTTGAAGATACTGGTAATTGACATCCTCTTAAGGAAAATTTGCCTCCAAATTTTAAGCTAGAAAGTCACTGGAATAACTGTTTAAAAAAGAATGAAAATAAATGGCTTTTTAGATTTTCAGTACATATGTTAAGAATTGTGTACAAATTGAACTGTCTGTACTGATCCTCAACACAACCAATAAAATCTCAATTGCGAAAGAATGTTTTTAAGCACAGAAAGAAAAAAAGTTTTCAACTCCTTTGGGTAAACACTAAGGAGCTGATTTCTTGATCATATGGTAAGAGGATTTTTATGTTTGTTTTTATGTATTTTTTAAAAACCCATTGAAGCTTTTACTTTTGTTGTCAAATCTATCAACTTTTTCTTTCATAATTTCTGTCTTTAGTGTTGATTAGAAAGGCTTTTCTCACCCAAAATTGTATAAATATTCACTTATGAATACTTACAAATATATGTATCTTCCTCTAGTAGTTCACTGGTTTCTTATTTTTACATTTCAATCTTTGTTTTATTTTGACATGAGGCAGATGTCTACCTTCATTTTCTCTTGGCTTTCTTTCCATCTCTGTAGTTCCATAAAGCTCCCTCTAAATGTGTGATCTACACAACAACTCCAAAGAAGTTCCCATTTTACAAATAAGGAAGCTAAGGCCAGGAGAGGTAATTCATTACATTTAAAGTCACACAACCATTAATTTACATAGGATTCAACCCCAGATCTTTCGATGCCAAGTTCTGTTCTCTTTCCATCACAGACTTGTGTGGTCCTCAAAGTATGGTCCACACATGTGTAGCATTGGCAATACCTGGGAGCTTGTTGGAAATCCTGACTCTTGGGCCCCAGTCCATACCTACTAATCAGAATCCGTATTGCTATCAAGTTGGAGAAGTACTGCAGTGCATAATATTTCCCCAGATTTAGGGTACATCAGAATCACCTGGGGCACCTGTTGAGCTTCATCTCTCTTCAATATTTTAACTCAGTAGGTCTGGACTGAGGACCGAGAATCTGTATTTTAGCAAACATCCCAGGTTGTTCTTGCGCAGGTGGCCCCATGGATCACCCTTGAGACATGCCCTAAAACTGAGAAATATTCTTAAACTATAACCAAAGGTGATGGATGATTATTTCTCCCAATCTCAATTTTGGTAAGTGTCCTTTTAATCTGGAAAAGAGATAGCTAGGAGGTGACAATAACTCTTATATGGCAATAGGTGGAAATTTGGTTGTAATGATGAGGATAATGTAGTAATGAGAACCAATCTTCAGTTTTACAGAAAATCAAATCAAGAAAACTAAGGGGAAAAGCACTTTAATTGATCCAGATTGTAGTGGAGGCAATCTATCTACCCAAATAGATTCCAGTCCACTTTCCCTCCTTCAGATTTTGCCAATCACGTTCATGAGCCTAGGTCTCTTCGCCAGTAAAATGGGGTAATAATAACCTATCAGCGGGAAGAAAGAACCTGCCTGTCAACTTTCTGAATTTTTTCTCCCCGGTATCGACGTCCACAGGCCTGAAATGAGTAACCGTTCTAGGAGTCTGAGCAGTCTCGTTTGGCCAGCTCAGATTTGCCCGGAAGCGGACGCCACCTGGCCAGAGGTGGGGCCCCGGGCGACCAGAAGGGGGCCCTCCGCGGGACCGGTGCGCGCCACCTGGCGAGGGTACACACCCTCTCCCTGCAGGTCCTCACGGACTCCCTCGTCAGTAATTCATTAGGAACATCCTCGCCATTGGCTGACGCCTCCACCCCTCGCTGGCAGAGGTCCAATGAGGAAAGAGCTGAGAGAGCTCTTCTGAATAGTGAACGAGCGCCCGTGACGTAGCGGCCGGCGATTGGCTGTGGCGGCGCGAGGCGGGACCGGACTCAGGCGGCGGCGAGCGCGGCGGAGGCGGCTCAGTACGAGCCGGGGAGGGTCAAACCCAGATCGGGGTCCGGGCGCGGAGCGCGACGGCGGCACGATGTTCAGCTGGCTGGGGCGGCAGGCGGGCGGGCGCGAGCGCGCCGGTGGCGCGGACGCGGTGCAGACGGTGACGGGCGGCCTGCGCTCGCTCTACCTGCGCAAGGTGCTGCCGCTGGAGGAGGCGTACCGCTTCCACGAGTTCCACTCGCCGGCGCTGGAGGACGCCGACTTCGAGAACAAGCCCATGATCCTCTTGGTGGGCCAGTACAGCACCGGCAAGACCACCTTCATCAGGTAACCCGTCTCGCGGTCTCCTCTCCGCTGTGGGGTCCCTTGCCCCTCACCACCTGGGCGGGTCCCCCCCCCCACGTGTGCGCGTGGCGTGCTGTCATCAGCCTCCCGCTGTCCTCGGGCCACCTGTGGCTCCTTCTTCCCCTTGGCGGAACCGCCTCGCTGCATCTTCCTCCACCAATATCAGCGTGACCTCAGGTAGCCCCTCCGAGCGCAGTGCCTGGGTGCCCGCAGCCCCACCCCCGGGCGCGGCGCCAGATTGCGGGCTGGCTCTCCCCAGGCGGCCGAGAGGGTCCCCGGAACCCGCCCTCTCCATACTGCGAGCCCTCCTTGCTGTCGGGAAGGCTTTCCTCTGGATGGCCTTATCCTGTCACCCTAGCCTGGGGGCCCAGGGGAGGGAGGGGCATCGAGGCTATAGTAAGCATCTTCTTGGTGAGGGAATGATTTCCTAGGGCTGAAACGGGGGCCAAGGTGTGGGGTATTCAGAATGGGCCATGGAGTCATAGTTGGAAGGTTAAGCCCCTAGCTCAGTGCCCAGCTCTTAACTAGTTATTAAACGAATGAATGGCAGCAGTAGAGGGTGTTGCCCATGCCCCCTTCCCTGGAGGTCCTTCCATGTCACCCCCGACCACAGTGTCCAGGAGACGAGATAAAGAGGCCACTTCCATTCAACTCTTACACAGACTCGCCTTTACTGGCCATAGGAAGTGAGCTGTGCGTAGCAGCCGCACCAGCCTGTAGAACCAAGGGGGAGTGTCATGTTACTATTTGTTAGTTTCCATTTCTTAGGTGGCTCATCCTTGACAACTGAAAATATTTGTCATGCTTACTGTGTCTTTGAAAGCACACAATTACTGTGCATGCTCTGTGGTTCAAATCATACAGCTTCCGCTGAAGTGACTTTTGATGAGAAATAACTTACATTGGAACAGACTGCTTTTTTCATTAGCTGTTTTATTTCAAAAGCAACCAGCATACCAAAGCTCACTTTCTTTGGTAAGGAGACTTGTTTTTCTGGTTTAAACCCCATGTCAGTGGAAACAAAGTGGCTGATTATTTAAGGTTTTGGTCCAGGATTTTAGAAATTGTAACAATCACTTCATCATTTGATGTTCAACAGGTGCTCAGAATACTGCCTCTATATTTGGATATGTGCCATTTCTGTTAAGTGGCGACCTCTTTTTCTCCACTCCACTGACCTAAATAGTTCCTACAAATAGAGTAGTTGTCACTACAGGAAATATGTTAAATCCAGTCCTACAGATACACTGTGGATGAATTCAGCAAAGCAAATACAGTGTGTATTGAAATGTAGTTCTAGAGAGTAAATTAATTGAATGTGAAGGAAGATGGAAGAAAATAAATTTAAATTGCTTTATTTGGTGCTTATTAATAAGACAAAAGTAGTATTAAATGTGTCACCCCAGACACTCCAAATGAACCATATGATGTATTATAATAATTGGCACCTTGAAAGATGACAAACAGATGGTACATTTAAGGTTTCAGTAATACTGACCAGTTTTTAAGTACTCAGGATAATAAAGTGTTACGACCAAGTGGTTCAAGAGTGGGAGATGGAATTTTTGAAACATACAAAGAATCAGAGCATGACATTGTTATAATTTAGTGGTGGCATGTTCACAGCACCGTGGGCATTTCCTCCTGTTTGTTTTTGCCATGAAGTCCTTATTGGGCCCCTGTGTAATCAGGGAGCCCCTGCTTGATGCTGTACCTACTTGGAGATAACGTGGCCTTCTCTCTGCTCCCATAGCCTAGAAAATAAGCAGGCCTGGGGTAGGAGAACACAACTCAGAGGAACATGAATCGATCTTTTTTTTTTCTTTCCAGATTTCTATGTCATTATATTCTCCTCTCTGTTTCATTATTCGGGAGAAGCTTTGTGGAAATAGCTGAATGTAGTTTTATGAAGTGTTCCAAGATTTGACTGCTGTGACGACTTGCCAATTGGCCATTGCTCAGTAGGTGCTGGAGCCATGTGCTATCCTAGGGTTAGGGAGGAATCATCTTATTAGGAAGGCACTTGTTCTTGAGGCCTTCCCTGGGCTAAGTGGACCTGTGAGGTTAGAAGAAAATCAATGTGGACAGGAAGATTGGTGAGGCTACAGGAGACCTGAATTTGGTTTTCAGATTAGAGCTAGAAGGAAGTGGTTTAGTGCCTGGGAGGAAAGCCCCAAACAGAAGGGCAGCTACCCTGGAGACTCATGGACGTGGAATGGTGAGCAGAAGTGTTGGCCCAGGGTGTTGACTGTCCTGGATCCTACCATCGTTAGATCCTGGTTAGTGGCCTGAGTTGTTTGCTTCTAGTGATTGAGCACTAGAAGCTCATCCTTGGCTGTGGGATGCACCTATCTACATAGTCATAGATTCTTATCCACCTGGCTTTCTGTACATTCCAGAAGGTCACTGATAACACAGAGCCTGTGCTGGCATGGAGGGAAACTCCTCTCCTGGGGGCCACTCCACAAAGTCTTTGGTGTATATTCCTCATCTTTAATGAAACGTTACTCTTCCTCCTCTGATCCCATGGTTGGAGGAACTAGGAACCCCACTAATACATGGTGGGCGAGGACATTCATGAGGAGTGAGGATGTATGCCTTGTTCTAATGAAAAAAGTCTCCTAAGTGGGGTGGATGAAGAGCCCCGTTGTCAAGAAAATATGCCCATTGCTGCATGGAAGGCCACTGCGAGGGGTCCAAGTGCAAGGAAGAGGACGATTAGAAAGAGGGTATTGGCGGACCCTCCTGCAGATCACAAAACTGGCCCAGAAGGAGACTTCAGATGTTATGGAGATATTTATCAAAATCTCACTGATAAACCTGTTGTCTCACTGGCAGTTTTCTTTCTCAGAAGACAGGATACAATGGGAGAAACTATTGGCTGTTCTGCCTCTGACTGGCAAGGAATAATTGGCCAGAGAAGGAGAAGAAATGGGCACTGGGGAAAGTGACCATGTGTCTTAGACTCTGTCACAGCTGAGGAAGGGTGGATGTCGAGCTCGGCCAGCTTGTGTCCAAAACTTGAGGATAATAGATTCAGAGATTCCTCCAGAAAATCCCTGGGCCCAGATGCTGTGAAGGAAGGTGTTTCCATGGAGACGGTGTGAAGCCCACCTGAAATCAATTCAAACTACATGTTGCAACTTCTGGTTTTTAAGCACTCCACTTTCTCTCTTCCTCCTACGCTCTGTCTCCTCAGAAAGTTTATTCTAGGGCAATTAGGCAAGAAAAGAGATAAAAGGCATCCAGATTGGAGAGAAAGAAGTAAGACTTTGCAGATGACATGATATTGTATATAGAAAATCCTAAGGAATCCACTAAAAAACTATTAGAACAAACAAGCATGGCAAGGTTGCAGGATACAAGATCAATATGTAAAAATCAATTGTATTTCTATATTCAAGCAATGACAATCCCAAAGTGAAATTAAGAAAACAATTCTATTTACAATAGCATCCAAATGAAAAAAATACCTAGGAATAAACTTAACGAAAGAAGTGCAAGACTTCAACACTGAAAACTATAAAACAGTGTTGAAAGAAATTAAGAATGGCCTTAAAAAATGGGAAAACATCCTATGTTTATAGATTGGAAGACTTACTGCCAAGATGGCAATACTCCCCAAATTGTTTTACAGATTCGGTGTAATCCCTACCAAAATTCTAGCTCACTTTTTTGCAGAAACTGACAGGCTGATCCTATAATTCATTCATATGGAAATTCAAAGAACCCAGAATAGCCAAAATAGTTTTGAAAAAGAACAAAGTTTGGAGGACTCACACTTCCTGATTCAAAACTTAGTACATAGCCAAAGTAAACAACACGGTACTGGCATAAGGATGGACATATAAATCAATAGTATAGAATTGAGAGTCCAAAAATAAACTCTCACGTTTATGGTCAATTGATTTTTGACAAGAGTGCCAAGACAGTTCAGTGGGGGAAACAATAGTCTTTTCAACCAATTCGTGCTGGGACAGCTGGATAGCCACATGCAAACAGAATAGAGAATGACTGATAATGGGTACGGGGTTTCTTTTTGGAGTGATGAAAATGTTCTGAAGTTGGATAGTAGTATTGGTTGTACAACTTTGTGAATAGACTAAAAACTACAGATTGTACCCTTTAAAAGAGTGGATTTTCTGGTATATGAATTATATCTCAATTTTAAAAAATTCAGTTTTCCAACACTAAGCATCCTATGGTATATTTAATTTCCATAATTCCGCAACTAGTACTAGTCAAATAATTTCTCCATCTGTGTGCAGCAATTTAAAATAAAAACGAATGCTGGAAAGAAAACAAAGGGAAAATAAGCTAAAAGAACGCAAGGGCAAAGGACCTAAAGGGTCAAGCTGTGAGGAAAGGGAGTGCCAACAGCCACCACACAGCCCCGTAAGGCTCTTGGCCCCGATGTCCTGCCAGTGTGTAAACATGTCACTGTCCACAACACTCAAGCTGGTAAAATCAAGATATGATAAATTTTTTAAATGCTCAGTAATGTGATTAGATTTTGAAACTTTAATTATTATCATTTATCTATAGTGTTTAATAAGGAGAAAGGGGGCAGAGGACCCACATGCAAGGGTGGAAACAAGGTGTATGGGTGGTATGAAGGGTCAGGAAGCTGGAGTGGGCAGAGAGGGCAAAAATGCCTTGGTCAATAAAAAAGCCTTTTTAAGCATGATTAGAACAAGAAAAAGAATCAGGAAGTGATAGGCCCACTGCTTGGGGCTCTTGCTGCAATATTAACAGAAAGCAGAACTGCTCCGCTGTTATTTTGCTTCCTCCTTTTTCCTCAAAGGAAACGACCCAGAGATGGTAGAAGGGAGCCCAGCCATGTTGGAGAGGGATAAAACCCAAAGGATGAGGAGCTCTCCCCGGGCCTGCCACGCTGAGGCTCAGGAAGTCTCCTGGCAGACAGATGGATGGAGGATTATAGAAAGCACTTACAGTTGTGCTTGAAGAACTGTGTTTGGTGACTTTTAAGAAATTATAAGGACTATGAAAAGTATCAGAAAGTTAAAAGCAGACAAAATGTCCTAGTTTTCAAAAAACAGGGGAAATGGCTGGGTGTGGTGGCTCACGCCTATAATCCCAGCACTCTGGGAGGCTGAGGCAGGAGGATTGTTTGAATTCAGAAGTTCTGGACCAGCCTGAGGAAGAGCAAGACCCCATCTCTACAAAAAATGGAAAAATTGGCCGGGCGCGGTGGCTCACGCCTGTAATCCTAGCACTCTGGGAGGCCGAGGCGGGCGGATTGCTCAAGGTCAGGAGTTCGAAACCAGCCTGAGCAAGAAGCAAGAGCGAGACCCCGTCTCTACTAATAATAGAAACAAATTAATTAGCCAACTAAATATATATAGAAAAAAAAAATTAGCCAGGCATGGTGGCGCATGCCTGTAGTCCCAGCTACTCAGGAGGCTGAGGCAGAAGGATCGCTTCAGCCCAGGAGTTTGAGGTTGCTGTGAGCTAGGCTAATGCCATGGCACTCACTCTAGCCTGGGTAACAGAATGAGACTCTGTCTCAAAAAAAAAAAAAAAAAAGGAAAAATTAACTGGGTGTGGAGGCATGCGCCCATAGTCCCAGCTACATGGGAGGCTGAGGCAGTAGGATGGCTTGAGCCCAGAAGTTTGAAATTGCAATGAGCTATGATCATGCCACTGCACTCTACTTGGGTGAGTGCAGACTCTGACCTGAGCAAGACTCTGTCTCAAAAAAAGGGGGGGAGGGGGAAATGGATTCAAAATAGGAACAAAGCCCTACTTCATTCCCCTGATGAACCTCTAGACTCAGCAATAAAAGAGAAGGGAAGTAAATGTGCTCACTAAGAGGCAGCCTGGTTCATGCATTTAAAAACTCATTATGGAAAGACTGCGAGCCCAGTTTGGTGGTTCTCACCCTCATTCAGGGACTGGAGCCCCTGAAAATCATGGTTTTCTGCACCAAATACTATACCCTTTACAGATCTCTCTAAAATATTGAGGTATTTAATTTTTACAGAAGATTAGACCATATTTACAATATACAATATAAGATCACACCTACAGATCCTTGTTGTTGTTTATTCAAATAATATTGATTTCAGGGGTGGGTCCAGCTGTCACAGAACTCAGATTAAAGGGGAATATGGAAAAGAATCTACTGGCTGTTAAGGCTCTGGGTGACAAGGGCTGTGACACTAGAAGCACAGGGTCGGTTGGGGGCTTAGGAGGGAGCCCATATTCAAGCTTGGGGGTTGGAAAGGAACTCCCTGAGGATGCAACCTAAAAGAATTAGCAGCCCAAAGAGGGCCAGGGGGTAAGGATGGGAGGTATCAACAATGAGGCTAAGATTTCTGGGGTAGTTGGGTAGGTGGGTGGTGGAGCCATTCACTGAGATGGAGACCCAAGAAGAGAAAGAGTGGGACACAATTATGAGTTTAGATTTAAACCTGTTTTGTTTAAGTGGATACCAAGGTGGAGATGTCCATGCGGGGTCAGACTTGTGGATCTAGAACTCAGCAGATGTCTGGGCTGATTGATCTGTTGATTTGGGAGTGTTAGCATTCGGTAGCCAACATCTGGAGAATACAAGTCCTTGGACATGACTCTAAGTGAGAGGAAGGGGAGCTTATGGAGACACTGGGGAAAACATCACCAGAGAAGTGGAGTAGTGCCAGGGGAGGGTGGTGGCTCGGAGCTATCTTAGGGCTCTCTATGCTGCACGTGACAGAAATCCAACTGGAAATGGCTTAAGTAAAAAGATAAAAATGTTTTCATGAAACCGATCAGACCAGGATGTGCCAGCTTGAGGCTTGGCCCAGGCCTCCAGCTGACACTGTCAGGACTCTGTCCATCAGCTCTGCTACCTCGTTCATGTGGGCTTCCATCAGGCAGTTGCCCCTCCGGGGTGGTCAGGCAGCTGTCTCCAACTCCACACTCACATTCTGCCAGCTCAGCAGCCCCAGCAGAAAGAAAAGAACCTCTTCTCCAACAGTTTCTGCAAAAGTCTCAGGATTGAGTCTCATTGGTTTGACTTTGCCCATATGCCTATCCCTGAGCCAGCCCCTAGAACAGGGGAATGGAATGTCTGCAGCGGGATGGTCATCATCAGCCCCCAAACCACGTGGCCTGGAATGGGGAAGGTGGCTTATGAGGATGCTGTTATCACAAAAAAGGGGGGGAATGGATGCTAGACAAGTAAAGCAACAGATGACCCCCACAAAAGCCAGGGAGGAGGTGACAGATATGTCAGATGCTTCTGGCAGAAGGGTTGAAACAGAGCCAGCGGGCTATCCTGCAGGAACCAGGGTGACTTTGGAAAGAGTCCTGCCAGTAAGTGGTGGTGACAGAAGCCAGATGGTGGCACGTTAAGGAATGAGTGGGAGGGGAGGCATCAAATATAGAAAATTCTCAGCAGCTGGGCACTGAAGGGAGGAGCCCTGGTCACAAGCATTACAGGGGTTTGGTTAATGATGAGCACAAACTCTGCAGAGTTGACAGTGGATGGAAGAGGGGCCATAGAGAGGGAGCAGCTGGTGTTTCAGAAGACTTAGAGGAGACAAGACTTGAAGCAAGGATCTTGAGAAGCAGGGAGGGGAGGCTGGGGGCAGGCTAGGGTGGCGCTGGCGGCAGCAGTCTGTACCGTGAGACACTGCAGGTCAGCTGCTTGTCCTCTCATTACATCATCTACCTGACAAACGGCAATGGGGTATTCAGAGAAATATAGTAAGGGAAAAGTTCTTTTTTTTTGAGACAGAGTCTCACTCTGTTGCCCTGGCTAGAGTGCCATGGCATCAGCCTAGCTCACAGCAACCTCAAACTCCTGGGCTCAAGCAATCCTTCTGCCTCAGCCTCCCGAGTAGCTGGGACTACAGGCATGCACCACCATGCCCGGCTAATTTTTTCTATATATTTTTAGTTGGCCAATTAATTTC
>CAUYRT010012059.1:0-67858 GCA_963574885.1 Lepilemur ruficaudatus | reverse complement strand
GGGCTACTGTCTCCAAGGTACACCATTGACTGCAACAGGTGCTGTGATCACTTGTGTACAGAGTGATAAACCTCCATAATAAGTATGTAATGGAAGCTTTATTCAATCCACTAATCCTCAGTAAATGTTATTGCCTACCTATGCTCTCTCCCAGGCCCAGCTCTTGCTGCACTGCCCCTCACTTGGACTCCAAGTGATGGCATTTCTTGCATATGAACAAGGCCTTGCCAGATGTGACTAGATTCACAAGAATTAATGTCAAAAACTGGCTAAAAATAAAAACATTTTTTCTCCTGATGTTCCTGTCTGCCTGTGTATGTGTATATGTGTGTGTTTAGAATATGATGAACAACAGCAGTAAGGTTATGTAAATATTCATTTGACAAATGTGTGTTGGACATCTACTAAGACAAAGGCTTTGTGCTAGGCACTTTGAGAGGGGTGAGGTTGCAAGCAAAAACAGTGAAGCATAAATGCTGCAAATGTGGTATGAACACATTGGTCTGAGGCTGCCAGGGAGACAGCATAATGGATTTTCAAAGAGACTGAAAATGGGAGGAAGAGGAATCGAACAAGTCTTCATGGAAATGATAACACTGAGTCAGACCTGGAAACTTAGGAATTTTTTAAATCAGGAAAGAAGAAGAAATTCTGGGTTGAAGGAATAGCTTGAGCCCAGAAGATGTTAAGAGTGAGTTTGACCAAAGCTTGTAAAAAAAGTGGATAATACTTTCACAAAAGAGGGAAGAAGACCAATTTTCAGAAGCTTCTGATATAAGAACATGTCATTACAGGTCAATCTCATTTATTGGACACAGATGGAAAAATCCTAAACAAGGTATCACAAACCGAATACAGATATTAAAATAACTACCTTGTAACTAATGAGCCTTATCCTAGGAATGCAACGATGGCATGAAGTTTTAAAATCTATCAATATAATGTAACACATTAACTGATTAAGGGAAAATGGCAATATGAATGATACAGCAGATGCATAATAAGTGATCAGTAAACCTCAACACTTATTCATGGTTTTTTAAAAAAAACTCAAAAACCTCTTATCAAACTGAAAATAGATAAAAATTGCTGCAAAAACCTGCAAATAAAAACCATACTTGATGATGAAATAGGGAAAGATTTTTAATAAATTTCAAAATAAGGCAAGGATGCCTACTATCACATTTATTATTCAATATTATATTTGAATTCTTTGTCCATATAATACAATAAGAAAAAGGAAAAATAGGCATAAGAATTAGAAAGGCAAACACAACAAATTTAGTATTTGCAAAATTTCTAACTATGTAAAAAACCCATCGGAAGCTACATACTAAATTTTAGAGCTAAAAAGAGAATTCAGAAAAGTTTTTGGATATAAAATCTATATTTTTAAAAATCCACAAGTTTCTGTAAGCCAAAAAGTATCTTAGAAGTTATAATAGAAAAAAAAAGTCTATTCCTAATAGCAACAAATTTATTAAAGAATATTAATAATTGCTAAGACTTCTTGAGTTCTTACCAGTGTTTTAAGCATTTGTATCTTCTACCTTGTTTAATTCTCATGGAAAGTCTATAATATAATCTATCTAGGAATAAGTTTAATAAAAACCTTGCAAGAACTTTACAGACAAAATTATAAAATGTTATTGAATGGCATAAAGGACTCAAAGGAAAGTATGTACCATATTGTCTGATAAGAAAAGTCAACATCTAAATTTCCTAAATATCAATTCTCCCCAAATTGATTTGTAAATTTAATATGTCTCCATCAAAGTCCCAACAGGATTCTTTTTTATGAAACTAAACAACCGGATTCTAAAATTCACACAAATGAGTAAACATCTAAGAGTCACTAAAACAATTCTGAAAAAGAAAAAAGACGGAAGAGGGCTCTGAAAGCTAAAAAAGCTAACTCTGTCACAATGCAAACAATGTGACATTAGTACAGAAACAGATCAGCAAATCAATGGAAGAGAACAAGTATCTCACAGATAGACCGAAACATATATAGAAACTTAATACATGATAGAGGTAACAATGGAAACCAATAGGGAAGATATAAACCATTAAACACTTTTACAAATGGTGCAGAGACAATTAATTTTGCATATTAGAAAAAACTGAAACTATATCCCTCCCTCACACATACACAAAAATAAAACTCAGATGGACCAAAAACCTTTAAATCTATTAGAAGAAAATGTCTTTTAAGTTTCAGGCTAGGAAAGGAGTTCTTAGTAAAGATCCCTCTCCTCCCTCCCACCCCCGAAAAAAGATCAGCAAATGAAACATTAACAAAAATGGTTCATTTCCATTACAAGCCTTTTATGAACAAAATTGAAAGACAAACCACAGACTGGAAGTAGATATTTGCAATAAATAACTGAATTAGGATCTGGAATACATAGAGAATTTTCAACATAGCAATAAGAAAAAGACAAAGAACCAACAGCGAAAACACCACAGGAACAAAACCGAAAAGTGACAAAAAAGAAATGTGAAATGGCCAGTCCAGTACACATGGGAGGAGAGCCTTAAATCTCACTGATAGTATGGAACTGCAACTAGCAATAACAAGATAGCATTTCACAGCATCTGTTGAAGAAAGTTTAAAATCTACCACTGTCAAGTATCGGGGAGGGTGCGTATGCTACTGCTTAGGGTGTGCTAGAACAAATTCCTAGATAAGCTCTCTATCTGTCTAGTCAAACCAAAAATGTATGTGCTAGAAGCCACTAATTCCATTTCAGTCATATACCTAAGAGAGGTTCTCCCTCATGTGCCTGAGGAGACATGTATGCTGATGTTCACTGCAGTATTGTTCACTGTGGGAAAGAAAACAAAACCTAAAAACAATTAAAATGGCTATAAATAGGAGAAAAGATAAACAGGCTCTATTCATAAAATATTAATATAACATAACCGCATTTATTTAAGAATGTATTCCAGTATCCACTGGCAAATTTCAACAATGCTAAAACTGCAATTACTTTTGCACTAAACTAATGACTGAACTCAGTGAAGGGAATAAACTATTGAAAATTCTCAAAAACGTAACAGTAAACGATGATAACAACAACAAAGGCAAACTGAAATGTACATACACAAACAAAAACATGTATTGTCACTGACATCTGCGTAAGTAAAAGAGTAAGGGCTTAAAGGACACACAGTGAATTCCTTAAGATGAAATCACGTTTTCACTGCGCTCTCTGACACCTGACATTGTATCTCATCATTGTAAAAATGAGTATGGAGGAAAGAGCAAATGCAAAGCCTCCCTGCTGAGAGCTCCTCCTAGAATTGTATGCTTTTGTGCATTCTTTATGTTTTTTACACTGCATTGAGGCATCTTGAAACATTTCGCCTTTGTGTGTGGCGGGGAGGCCCAGGGATGGCAGTGTGTGTGAATAAACCCACCTCCTGAATACACATGGGGAATGCTTTCAACTCAGAACTTCGCATACCACTGCTCAGAACGCATCCAGGCTGTGTGTTGTCATAACAACAAACTCAACAATTTGAAATGCAGATTCTTCCTCTTTTACTCTGATGGCAGCGCGTGAGGAATGCAGGATACTTTGTATTGGGTATGAGCTTCTTTGAGTTAAAATGTGATATTAGCAGTTGGTTGTGTGCCCAGCAGGGAAGCAAACGTATGATTTATGAAGCATCTAAACCAAGACTCATATAGGTTTTTAGAAAAGCCTGCCCATTCAGGTTATAAAGTCTTGGCACTTGAAACCCCCTTTGAGTCTTGGTGGTCCTGTAAGAGTAGCTTCTTGTGTTGGAGAGGAAAGGAGTGCAGGCAATGGGATAAGCCCTCTGGCTGTAGGTCGGACAGAATCTGCAATTCCTAGTTGTGTGTCCTTTGGGCAAGTTACTTACTGTATCAGTTGAGGTTCTCTGGAGAAATAGAACCAATAAGGGGTGTGTGTGTATGTGTGTGTGTTTATATACAGAATGGGGGGAGAGAGAGAGATTATTATAAGGAATGGCTCACGAGACTAGGGAGGCTGACAAGTTTCAAGATCTTCAGGTGAGTTGACAAACTGGAGACTCAGGAGAGCCCATGGTGTAGTTCCAGTACTAAGACTGACTGGCTCGAGACCTAGGAAGAGACCGTGTTTCAGTATGAAGCAGTCAGACACAAGGAGTTCTCTCTTACTTGGAGAAAGGTCAGCCTTTTCATTTTGTTGAGACCTCTAACTGGTTGGATGCACCCTACCCACATTACAGAAGACAAGCTGCTTTACTCAGTCCACTGACTTAAATGTTGCTGTCATCCAAGAACACACTCTCTGAAACAGCCAAAATCATGTTCGACCAAATATCTGGATGCCCTGTGGCCCAGTCAAGTGGACGATAAAACTAACCATTGCACTTACCCTCTCCAAGTCTTGGCCTCTGCATCTGGGGCCAGTGCCAATAGTCATAACGAGTTCATAGACCCGAAGTGAGGAGTAAATAAGTTGCTGTATAAAAAGCACAAGCAGAATGGCTGAGACTTGGTAGGGACTCAATAACTAGGTACTGCATGAATCTCGAGCTCTGCTAGTCTTGTGTGAGAGTGCTCAAACAATAGAATGCTTAGTTTTGCTTGTATTCATGCTTTATAAAAATGGTAGCCTGAGAGACCTGCTTTGTTCACTCAACTTTCTATTAGCAACATTTGTCCGCATTGTTGCACGTAGCTGTGTGTATTCAGAGGCTGCTGAGGGTATTCAGACTGTTGATAGATACTTGGGTTATTCCTAGGTTTTTTTTTTCCATGTTGAGCAATGCTCCTATGAACTCTCCTGTCCATGGCAGCTAACACCCACCTCTAGGATTTTCTCTAAAATATACACCTGGGAGTATATATTGCTGGGTTATAGGATAGGCAAGCGTTCAATGTTACAAGACCGGGCTAAATTGTTTCCCAAAATGGTTAGTCTGTCCTTGTTGAGTGAGGAAATAGTGAGCAGATATTCTCTTGCTTGAGCATTAAAAGAAGTCCTTATAAAGACTATCCAACAATGGGCCAAAAAAGATTGTGAAGTTAAGTGTAAAAAAAAGAGGGAGATAAAGTTAAATGTGATCACGGTTCCACCGAAAAGGAGGGTGGTTCAAAGCAATATAATATCAGAGTCGTAAGAGAAAGTCTAAACAGGGTGTGGAGTCAGACAGACCTGGGGTCAGGCCTTCACTTGCCGACAACCTGCCTGTGCAAACTTGAGCCAGTTTCATGACCTCTCTGCAGCCTTGTGATCTCATTTTAAAATGAGAATCATCACCTCTAATTCAGAGTGTTAACTGTCACCTTATGTATAGTAAGTGCTCAATAAATGATGGCCCAAAACACACAAAAATAAAAACCACATGTTTTTTTAAAAGACAGTCAAATATGCATTAGAATGGTTACTGAGGCTCATGGTAGGTCTTAAATTATGAGTGGTTTATTTTTTTCTATTTTTAGAGCTTTTGGAAAGTGATTATATTACTTTCAAAATGGGAAAATTAATTTGTTTTTTAAAGATTGCATTATTTGCTGCTTTATGTGGGTTCTTTATGCTACTTTTATTTATCCATATACTTCTCAGTTCAAGTTATCACCTCTGTGGGGAGCTGGGGAAAGTGTTTGACTTTAGTTAAAGCAGGCAGTTACCTGATTCCCCAGGGGTTGCCTCTTGGGCCAGGGTTTGCATGAGGTAAGAATGACCCCCAGTTCAGACCTGTTAAGTTGAGAAATCTAATGGTTTGATTATAATTAAAAGTCCTATCTGCAAACTTACATTTTTTTCCCCTTTTGCTGGGGTCTGGGTTTTCTGAGTATTAGAATTTGTGCATGGGAATGAGGAAAGAGTATAGGCCCCTGGGCCTGGGGGGATCTATCTTTCCTGGTGCTTTAGGATATCACGGCCTTACTGCCAGTGTGCTGGGCATGGAGGGATTCTCTTGAAAGTTTGCAGCTTTGGTGCATTCCTTTTTTCATCTAGTAAATATTTATTGTCTAGCACTGTTGTGGATGTCGCCGATACAGAATAGGACAAGAGAGACTAGTCCGCTCATACTGCTGTAGCAGACACCATAGACTAGGTGGCTTAAACAGCAGACATTTATTTTCTAACAGTTCTGGAGGCTGGAAGTGCAAGATCAGGGGGTGGCGTGGTCAGGTTCTGGTGAGGTTCCTCTTCTGTGTTCTGTCTCGTCACTGTGTCCTCACATGGTAGAGAGAGAACAAATCTCTCTGGCATCAGATCAGGGCCTCACCCTGTGACCTCATTTAACTTTAATTACTTCAGAGGCCCAACCTCCAAATACAGTCCTGTTGGGTGTCAGGGCATCAACATATGAATCAGGGAAGGGAACACAATTCAGGCTGTAGCACCAGGTAAGATCCCTACATCGCCCATTCTAGGGGGCATGACAGACCATGAACAAGTATTGAAATAGATAAACAAGGCAGTTATCAAGATCAGTTCCACGAAGGAAGTGAAGAGGACATGGTAGAGAATAAGGGGGTGGGGCGTGGTTTTATGGAGGTGAGGTTGGGAAGGGCCTCACAGAGGAGATGACATTTAAGCTGAGATCAGAAGGTCGGGGAAGGGCCATGGGAAAACGTTCTACCCAGAGGGATTTATTTTAAATGCAGAGACTTCATTCAGGAAAGATCATGGTACATTCTAGGAATTGTTGGGAAGACCAGCATGGCTAGGGCATGGTGATTCAGAGGGCAGCCCTGTCACACAAAACTCAGAAATGCCTGACAAAATATAACAAGTGTCATTTAAAATGCATAGATGGGCCAGGCACGGTGGCTCATGCCTGTAATCTTAGCACTCTGGGAGGCTGAGGCAGGAGGATCCCGAGCTCAGGAATTCAAGACTAGCCTGAACAAGAGTGAGACCCTGTCTCTACAAAAAATAGAAAAATTTGCCAGGCGTGATAGCACACACCTGTAGTCACAGCTACTCGGAAGACTGAGGCAAGAGGATCGCTTGAGCCTAGGAGTCTGATGTTGCAGTGAGCTATGATGACACCACTGTACTCTAGCTGGGGTGACAGAGCAAGACTCTGTCTCAAAAATAATAATAATAACAAATAAATAAAATGCATATGTGAGCTCCCAAGAAAACAAAAGGGTTTGTAAGAACCAAAAACAAAGGAGGAAGTGAAAAGCTGTCTTGATGACATGAAGACTAGAGTTGTTAATTCCTGGGAAGGTACAGAGATTGCGGTCTTGGACTCAAGAGAAGTGGGTACTGAGAAATGAACTTTGCCACATGAAGCTGGGACTCTGGGAGGGCTAACACTGCCCACCCCATCAAAGGATGGATGGAGGGAAACTACCTACGTACCCAGGAAGACAAGAGAGCTTGAGTTACTTGGTGTAGGTTCTGTTAAAAACAAAATAATCTTCCAAAAATTAATACCAAGAACTTCTCTCATATAAGTTTAGAGTTCAAATTTAAACTACCCACACCACTCCAGAATCCCCAAGTTGAGAAGGCACTCAAACACTGGGACCAAACAGTGATGTCCATGGGAAAGCTATAAGAAGCAAACACAAAACTGCCAGAGAGACACATACCCTCAGCCTAGGTCGCACAAACTCCCATTGATAAAGCCCTGCTGACAATGAGCTTTTGCTCTCAAATTAAAACTACATGAGAAAAAACTTCATCATGAGCAAGAGTCAGAAATTATAATGAACTGAAGGACTAGACATCCTCCCCTAGGAACTCCAGATTTTAAAAAAAAAAAAAAAACCTATCTGAAAGACTGTAAAACATGTTTAAAATAATTAAAGTCATAAAATACGCCATTAAAAAAAAAACAGAATATGACAGACACTCTGGGAGAAAACAGGGCAGATTCTAAAAATAACTTAATAGAATTTCTAGATAAAAGCCATAATTAAATAAAAATTTTCAGATGATGGCTTGAACAGCAGATTAATCAGCTTTGAAAAGAGAATTAATCAACTGGAAGATAGATGTGAGGAAATTACTCAGAATATATTGCCTGAAGTTAAAAGGTGAAAGGCATGAAAGATAGGTTAAATAAAATAGAAGATTAAATGGAAAGGTTCGATTTACTTTTAATAAGAGTTCCAGAACTGCAGAATAGAGAGAACTGGGAAGAGTTGCTAGAATTTGCAACAGAGTTTGCAGAATTGAGATGATAGACATGTATGGTAGGCCGAAGAATGATCACCCAGTGATAGCAAGTTCTAATCCCTGGAATGGTTAAATGTTACCTGATAGGGAAAAGGATCTTTGCAGGTGTGCCAAAGTTAAGGATCTTGGGATAGAAAGAGTATCCTGGATTACTCAGGGGACCCTGAATACAGTCGCAACTGTCCTTAAGAGAGGGAGGCAGGAGGAGATTTCGTATAGACATACGCAGAGGAGAAGGCAATGTGAAGATGGAGCCGAAGAGGTCCGAAGATGCTCATCTTGAAGACTGGAGTGATGTGGTCAATAACCAAAGGACGCCAGCAGCCACCAGAAACTGGAATTGACAAGGAACAGACTCTCCCTCAGAGTCTCCAGAGGGACATATACGTGGCTCTGCCAACACCTTAATTTGGGCCCACGACACTGATTTTGGATTTCTGGGCCCTGGAACTGGAAGGTAACCAATTTTGGTTGTTGAAGCCACCATGGTGGTGGTGATTTGTTACACTATTTCTAGGAAACTAATACGACACATATTGATGGGTTGAGAATGAACATCAAGTTACAGGAAGCATAAATAAAAATAAGTCTACAACTAGACACACACCAGTGGAATTGGAGAGTACCAAATGCAGAGGAAAGACCTTGAAAGCAACCAGAGAGACAAGTACAAGGAGCCATAACTAAGATGATGGTGTATTTCTCAAAACATTAATATAGTCTGGAAGACAATGGGTAATATCTAAATTGCCTACAAAGACAAATTATCATTCAATAGTGAAGGTAAAATGAAGACATTTTCAGGCAGGCAAGGCTGAGTTTACCATTAATAGAATCTTGCTGAAGAGCTGCTTCTAAAAAGTATCTGTACTTTAGAAAGGACATAAAATCCCCAAAGACACAATGAGATAAGAAAAGCAACCCTAAGCAATGAAACTGGAAAATGTGTGATTAAATAGAACCAAGCATCAAATGTACAAAGCAGCAACTACAATAAAATTATGATTTGGGACCATGAAAAAAAAGAAGGTGGAATTAAAATACCAGATAGTAATAACATGTAAGAGAGAAGGACTTGAATTAAAAGGTTCTAGTGTTTGCATTGTTCAGAAGTAAAAATATTCATTATGTTTAGATTTTATAAAGTAAAACAGGCATGTAATAAAGAAATTTGACCAATGCAGTAGGTCATATGAAACGGAACAAACAAAACACAGACAAATGGCAAATGCAAAATAAGATTGGCAAGGCTGGGCGCGGTGGCTCACCCCTGTAATCCCAGCACTCTGGGAGGCCAAGGTGGGAGGATCGCTTGAGGTCAGGAGTTTGAGACCAGCCTGAGCAAGAGCGAGACTCTGCCTCTACTAAAGTAGAAAGAAATTAGCCGGGCTTGGTGGCGCATGCCTGTAGTCCCAACTACTCGAGAGGCTGAGGAAAGAGGATCACTTGAGCCCAGGAGTTTGAGGTTGCTGTGAGCTAGGCTGATGCCACAGCACTCTAGCCCAGGCAATAGAATGAGACTCTGTCTTAAAATAAATAAATAAATAAGAGTGTCAAAATAAATCTCCATGTCCCAGCTCATAAATCTAAATATATCAAGAACCACAAAAAGTGTAAACAAACCAATCCCACTATTTATAAGACAGAAGTTTAGATGAATAAACAAGCTCTATTTACTCTATGCTTTTATAAGAACATCCAAAGTCAAAGTATTCAAATACTTAAGGATTAGAAGGGGGGAGGGAACTTTCATTATTTAAAGACAAAATTATTAAACATAGAAAACTCAAGGCATCTATATATAAACTGATAAAACTAAAATTGAGAATTCAGTAGTTTTGATTGGAATAGCTGAAAGATACAAAAATCAATTGTAAACGTCAGCCAAAACAATTAGAACGTGTAGTTTTAAAAAGATACCACATATGCTAGCAATAAAAACTTAAAGCTACCTAGGAATAAACTTTTATGGAGAAATTTATGAAACTTTATTGAAAGACATAAAAGAAGAGAAAAAAGACCTTAAGAAACGAAGGGCTGGGTGATAAGCCCTGTTCATTAGTGAAAAGAATCAATATTATAAAATGAAAATTCTTCCAAATCAGTCCATAAAGTTAATATAATTCTAATCATGAGCCTAACAGAATTTTCTGTGGGAATTATAGCAAGGAGGCAAAAGTAATTTTTATAAAGAACAGTATGGAGATGGAGCTTTCCTTCCTAGACATCAAGACACCATAAAGTTGTAGTCATTAAGACAGCACGATATTGACTCAGAAATAGACAAAGAGATCAATAGACTGAAATAGAGAACTCAGATTCAATCCCATACATATGTGGGAACTTAATCTCTGATAGATGTGGCATCACAGAGCAGGAAGGAAAACAATGGGCTGACAAGTAGTACTGGGATTGACATTTTTCCATATGGAAAAAAAATTAAATTAGGTCTTTACTTCAGTACACAAAGATCAATTCCAACTAGATAAAACCTAAATTTTAAAAAGACAAACCTTTAACACACATAAGAGGAAATATAGGAGAATACCTTTGTGACTTCTTGGTAGAGAATTTCTTTTAGAAATAGAAATGATAAAGAAAATATGGCAAATCTGATGACATTACAATTCAAATCATCTAGAAAACAAAAGTCACTACACACAAAGTAAAAATACAAATCCCAGAGTGATAGCATCCAGCATCTATAAAAGATGTGTACAATTTGGTGAGAATATAACCCAAAAGAAGAGAAAGGAAAGGGTATAAATTGAAAATTCACAAAAGATAAATCCTGAACAGCATAAAAGCATATAAAAAATGTTTGACCTCATTAGTAATCAGGGAAATGCAAAGTGAAACAAGGAGAGCTTTTCATGCCTGTCAGCCCTGGCTGGGGACTTCTGCCCAGATGCTATAGGCAGGACGCCAGGGTAGAGGAATGTCCCAGGCTCGTGACACGCTTTGGACCAGACTGGCAAATGCTAATAGTAACAACACCAAGAGCTGGTGAGGAGGTAGAGAAACAGGAGTTCTCATACCCTGTTCATGGAAGAGCAAATCAGTTCAATTTAGAGAGGAATTTGGCAATATTTAGTAACACTGGAGAGGTGCATGTTCTAGTTTTCAGCATTTCCGTTCCTAAGAATATACCCAGAAAAGACTCCCACATGTTCATAAAGTAACTGGTAAAGCTTTGCAGCACTATTTGTAACAGGAAAAAAAAACTTTTTGCCACAGTGGGTGAGAGGGGAGAGCCCAGAATCCACTATCGGAAAAATAAATGCATAACTTGTAGTACACTCAAATAATGCAATACTATGCAGTGGTTAAAATGATGGTACCAGGACTACATGTGTCGACATTGGATGAAACTGTAGAAACATAATGCTGAGCTAAAAAAGCGAAAAGTTTTAGAATGATTTATTCAGCATGATGCCAATTTAGTAAGTAAAAATGTAAGACAGCCTTATATACACATACCATATGTGTGTGTGTGTAGGATATACACGTATGCAGCAAAAATAGAAAACCATGCATGGGGATGATAAACATCAGTCCCTCTGGGAAGACTGGAGGAGAATGAGATCAAGAAGGAACACACAGGGACCTTCAATTGTATCTGTAAAACTTTAATGCTATTAAGCAAGTAAGTAAAGTAATTAGACAATGTGTTGAGATGTGGCAAAACCCAGTGATGGATATACAGCGTTTGCTATGTTCTTCTCTCTGTTTTCCCTGCCTGCATGAAATACTCCATGATACAATTTTTAAAAATTATTCAAAGTAGGAAAACCAGTCCAGAGGCTATCTTATTAATCCAGACAGACAATGAGTAGGTAATACTCACTAGAATTAGGGAAGAGATCAAAGATAGAGAAGTGGACAGAACCAAGATGTGTTTTGGAGGTAAAATCAAAGGCCTTGGGTAAATTTGCTGTTTCAGATATAACAGACAGGTGGACCTGTCCATATTCTATGGGCCTTTCTGGGTGTGCCAGCTGATTTCTAACTATGGTATCCATGTAGGTGTCCCCCCTCCCCAACTGCTGTGCCCAGGCAGTAGACCAGTTGTGCTAAGGAATGTGCCCATCAACAGGCCCTCAGGAATTGGCAGGTGAAAACCCAGCTCCCAGCCTCCCAGCTGGGTTGATTCCAGCACTTGGGCCTCATACAGTTTCCCAGCATTTGCCCATGGGAGCAAGCATCAGGTGCCCTCAGTGGCACAGGCTTAACAGGGGACCCTTTCTGGCTGTCTTCCTTTCCCCGTCTCCCTTCCCCACCTCCATGCAAGTATTAGCTCCATTTTCCCAATGAACCACTTTCCCGTGTGTTCTTGTCTTGGATCAGCTTCTGGGAAGACCTACACGAAGGCCTCAGGGATCCTTGCAGAGTGTGCCCATGTGCCACCGCGCACTTTCATGATGTCACTCTCAGTCTGGCAGAGGGAGTGGGGAAAAAGATGGGTTCCAGGGGCTATGGACTAGTGAATGGGGAGATGCCGGGGGATGCGACATGCAGGAGATGGAAAGCACAGCTGAGGGACAGAGGAGAAAACTGAATGCATAAGAGTTTGCAGGAAAAAAATGCTGCCTTCTTGCAAAATAGAAGGAAGTGAAATTCCAAGGTGCAGTGGACAGGTGTGGAGATTTTTCAGCTCTGGGCCATGCTAGCATTTGCAGCAGTGCCTTATCCAGGGATTCCCTTGACAGAATTAGGAGCTAAGCGCCACCTGATGATGTGCTATCCTGTGTCTAATCCCATGAGAACGTCATATATTAGCATTCACATTCCAGACATGTCTGCAGGGTAGGATTTGGCACTGATGAATTCTGTTTTGATACAAAATATTATTGAATATCATTAGAGAGTGACTTCTTGATACAGTATCAAATAACAGTCCTGTTTCCCCAAAGTGAGATTTCAGTAGTGAATTAGAAAACATTTGCCTTGACAATAATATAAAAAAATAAATTGCTTAAAATTTTAATTTTTTATGTGTAAGCAAATGGGAAAAACCCCAATAGTCCTATGTACTCTCTGCATGTATTATTCCATTGATGAAATAACACTTCATCTTTAAGCAGGAAAAAAAAAAATTTAACTCTAAATCCATTACAGCTGGCTACTAAGTCGACCTAACTGTTATCAACAGCGAAAACACTGTAGGGAGGTTCTTGGCATTTCTTTGGCTGCTGATTTGAAAGGAAAGATACTTAATTTGACTTCACCTTCTCACAAAGGTGAATCAAGAAGTCTCCAAGGAAACCAGGTTTGGCTTCTCAGTCTACAATGTATTTATGCCGTGCCATGGAGTCAATGAAACACATCAGTTCAAATGACCATCAGTAAAGTGAGCCTGAGATACTGTCCCCTCCCTGCTGGCTAGAGTAAAAACAGAGAAACAGGTGGCTACTCTAGGTACAGGCTGTGTAAGGAGCAGCCATGATCTTTGGGGCCATCAGACAATGTCATCATCTAAAATGCAAACTATAAGTAATCTACATAGAAAGATTTTCCAACTTTAGACACGTCCATCCCAGGAGGTGGTCCATGCAGAGTTACTAATGGAACCAGAGCATATCCTATGGGTCCAATGGAGGTGAGAATTGTGGAACCCTGGAAAGATCTTACTACAGGTAGTGTTGATAAGTCGTTAGAAGCTCAAAGTCAGGAAGATCTGAGTTCATATTTCATCGCTACATATAGCTATGATCCCAGGCAAGTTATTTAACCTCTCTGAGCCTCAGTTTCCTCTTCAATAAAGTCTAACGCTGTGCACACATGTTGTGATGATTAAAGTAGATAATATATGTAAAGTATTTTGGACTGTGCCTGGTACATAATAAGCACTCAGTTGATGGTGGCTGCTACTTTTATTGTTACTGTCAGCAGGTAGCAAATGGAAAGAATATTCCACCTCTATCAGTATATTGTAAATTTTCAGGTGGGAAGTGATTTTATTTACTCTTGGTGCAAGGAAAAGGAAAATGATATTGGAGATTAGAAAGTTGTCAGAATTTATCAGCGTTAAGCAAGGAAAGTGACTTTGCCTTTAGACAGCAGGGCTTATTTTTTTAGACAATTAATCTGACTTTCTTAGCTAGAGGGAGGGCATTTTTTAGGAGATCCAACTCCTGTCTTCTAATTGTATACTCCCCAGGCCACTTCTCATCTATGATCTGATCTCTTAAGTAGGGCAGGTCCAATGACTCTCCCCAGTTCTGATGCCAAGCCTTAGAAATCATGAAATTGGCCTCTAGAACATCCCTTAGAGTCCTGTGAGTTTGGTTATCATGAATCCGTCACCAGTACACTTCTGCATCTGCAGAAATCGTGGCCAGATGGGGGCTATCAGTGACCACCTCCTCACCCTGGAACTGTTCCCCCGTGAAGTCTTGTCTGAAGCCTCCCAGCCTGCCATTCGGATGCAACCGTCAATTATGAGTTCTCACTGAGCATATGGAAATGGACAATTGATGCCATATATTTAACTCCTATATGAGCTTTACTGAGCGTTTTCAATAGAAAGTAGTTTGTCTCTGGGTAGGTCTCTGTCTTTATGTAGTACCTTCCACATCAGCACAAGCCAGGCACTGTAATTAATCTACCTTATTTTGTCTTTGCAATGACCTTATAAAGATAGTGTTCACATTCTAATTTTAAAGATAAGTAAACGGAGGCCCAGAAAAATTCAGTGACTTTCCCAAAGTCGCAAAAGTGGAGAAGTGAGAAAGGCCAGGTATGAACCCTATCCTGTCTGAAAACTATGCTCTTCCCGCCCTGCTCAACCACTTCCATCTGATTGCCTGTGAAGCCACCACCCCTTGTCACAAGACATGAGTGCCCAAGGCCTGTTCTCTGTTGAGGCCACTCCAGGAAGTTACTCACTTCTGCCCTGGGCTTATCAGAGAGTGAGGCCAGTTCTCTCTATGTAGGGATTGCTCTGAAACAAGGTGCCTTAGCTTATAGCTAGAGCTACTACATCAATTAAAAGGATGGAAATAGTGTGTGATCAGCTTATATCTATTATAAATAATTATTTTCCCACATTATTCAGGAAAGAGTTCTCAGTGAGTTTGAAAGTGTCAGAGTAATCAGTGGAATGGTTCTCATATAGCATGGGTACCACTGACCCCCCATTCAGCATTTGGGTTAATTGTGTATCATCTTAGGTTATTCTCTTGGGATGGGTTTTGTTGGGGATGCTATGATATATCTTTTAACAACAGCTTTGAAATCTCCATCCTAGAGGGGCACAAGGAGAGCCACACTGGGAGAAGACACATCCCTATGTCCCTGGTTAGTATTTGGAATGTACTTTCCCGTGAAGATCCTACTAAGCACAATGGATTGTTTTCTTTAGTGTTACCATATTAGGGCAGTGACAAACTATGATTCTGAGACATCGTAGGTTAAATAAGCCAAGTTTCCCAAACCAACGTCTTTGGAATATTAGCAGATTCTATCAATAAGTTTGAAAAATTCTGGGCTTAATATTGTTGAACAGGTACGTTTATTCAAAACTTCATAGAACCTTACGTGGGTGTGTGACTCTCAAAGAGGAATCTCCCAAACTCTTTTAACCACAAAATTCCTGTTTATCTCTCTCAGATTTGGCAAAATTCACTTTTCAAAATGCTGACATAAGCCTTAGACCCCACCCCATGCCACACCTCTCACATTTAGCACTGGGTCCCAGGGAAACTACTTTCCTATGTCTAAATAACCAACTGCAATGGCTGCCGGATGAGATGGTATATACAGCAAAGTGAGGAATACATTGTGGGTTGCATGGACTTTCAGGATAATTTTCCACAACCAATGTCAATATTTGCAAAGTGAGTTTTGTCAACCCTGGTAACTGACATTTGGGAGGTCTGTCTTGGAAATTCCCAGTGTGTGCTGGCATAGTGAAGATTCTGAGAAATTTCAGTAGCAGAGGAGTCCAGTCAACCATCAGAAACTGAGAAGAAAATAGGCAAATCAGTATGTTACCTTTGTTATTTTAAACTTACATTGATTTCTGTGTTTTGGCTTTGGATGGTAAGTTTCACGCTCTGTGTTCTGATGAGATATAATCTAATCCTGCTTCAAAGAACGTCCACGAGCTTCTGTGTTTACTCAGCTAACTGCCCTAAGAACAGTTGCTCAGTCAGCATGAGGGCATAAATTCAGTCACCGCAAGACCAACGGGGAAGAACGTCCCCTTTTCCTTCAACTGCACAGGCAGATGATTTAACGTATTAGGCTGGCCCAGAACCAAGCACTGCACGGTGGGTAAGACACTTACAGGGTCGACCCTTCTAGATTCTTAATCTTTACTGACATTCACTAAGTAGTCATTTGTATTTTATTTCTCTTCCTATTTCTTCTCTTGCACTTACAAGGCAAGGAAACAAAAAGAAACATCTCATTGTGTGGCTGTATTTGGTACAGATGCCCCCTAAAGGATTGAAACAGATGACGTCTTACATTCAAATTCACTTATATAGTATCTATGCAACATCCTTGCATCCAGAAGGTATAAAATATAGATAGCCTCACTATTTGTAAACTTCTATTGTGTCGTCCAGGAGGGAGGTGTGTTTCTAAGAAATAACACCTAATCTTTCTGTGGGCAGTGTGAACATTCTTAGCATTGTCTGAGATTGTAATCCCTTAGATTACAGATTGTAATCCCTTAGATTTTCCCTATGTTTCTAGCAGAAGAAAACTTCCCCTATGGAAGCTCATTTGATTATATTCCTAAACTCCATTTGACTTCTGACTATGAAACTCAGGTTGAGGCTTCTTTGTCTAAGGGCTGATTACAGTAGCCCTACAGTAGCCCAGTCTACAGCAATAATTTACTAACTTTTAAGAACAGTGCAAACTTTGATTAAATTATTGTTTTTATAAACAGATAAAGGGGAAGCTAGTTTCATAGAACCTTGTTTGAAGATCCTAAGTCCCTTCCTGCTTAGCACCTGCCCCACACAATACATTTCTTTGAAACCCTGGTGTTCCTTGGAATAGAATTTGAGAAACATTGTCTGATGACAGGGTTCCTGGACTGAGAGACAGGAAGCTTGGGTTTCATTCTAGCTTGACCACAAACTCCAGGCTGAAGTTAATGAAGATTTTTAAACCTTTGGTTCCTTTATTTTCTCCTATGGAAAATGGAGGAAAATAGCATGTTTTTTCCCCCAAAGGGCCATTATGAGATACTAGATACACTAAAATAGCAGCTTGGTGATTTTATACTTTTTAATGTGTTTTCACATCTGTTAATGTATCTTCTTGTTAAAACATCCCTGAAGCAGCATAGGGCAAATACTAGTAAATATGAAACTCTTTAGAGCAAATTCACATTCTATCCAGAAATAAAGCTTTTGAAGACTTCAGCTACCCACAGTGATAATAATACCGGGTCTATTAGATGTCATTGATGGAGCACTTACCATGTGGCAGGCACTACTGGATCCAAATCCTCTTTCTAGCACCTATTCACTCCACAGCCATAGCTAGTGGACCGATAACTTTGGAATCTAATCCCTCCCTAATTTTTGACCCATGTGGCACAGATGGAACTTCTCTTAATGACCTAGTTCTGGGAGTACACCAGTTGCCCAGGCCTGGACATCAAAGCTGCCTCCTGGGACTTTTGCTGGAACTTTTGGGGAAAGCAGACTCTACAAACCGCATATCCCTGCAACTATCTGCATCAGCCTTGCCTATACAGGGAGAGGCAACACAGCAGGGAAAAGAGTCCAAAATAGATGGGCTAAACAGAGTGCTGGGCACATGACGTGGGCCTCTGGATACAGATGTACCTGAAGCCCATCCTGGACACTTCTATGACCTGAAAGAATAAATTCCACATACTTACTTACTTGAGCCAGTTTGAGTTGAGCTTTTGACACAATGGAAAGAATCCCAACTACCAAAATAAATGTGGCAAGTTGCTTAGCTTTGGGAAGCCTCAGCTTTCCTTCTAGAAAATGAGAATGAGATACACACCTCACAGGTTGTCTTGAAGATTAAAGGAGGTAATGACACAGTGCTCACACTCAACAAATAGTACTCTCATGCTCGTCGTACTTCACATAGTCGTTTCGTTTAATCCTCTCCATGGCTGAGCTCAGGTGAACTATCTTCATTTCACAGATAAGACAACAGTGGCAGGAAGAAATTCGGCCCTTCGTCTACAAGTACGTGTGCAAGTATATGTACACATCTACAGCAAGTAACAGGCCAGGGTTTAAGCCCAGGCTGGTGCCATAAGCCAGGTGCTGTTCACCAAAGCACACTGCTCCCCAGCACATGAGTCCTCTCTCCTGCAAGGCTAATCTCACCTACACAGGCAGAAGCCACCATATGCACCTGCACAGGTTGTCCACTGCACAGTCATTCATATGGATGCTAACATAAATTGCGCCCTCTAGAGTTGTGCAGTGCACAATTCGCCCCATATACCACAGTCACAAAAGCCACAGGCACACACACAAAGGAACTTATAAGGGCAGATGGGGGGAAGAGGGTGGGTTCAGGATGTTTACATTGCAAAGAACCCATTTGTACATCCAGCCACACCCCAACACTATCTCCTGGTCACTCCCATCTCCTGCATCTTTGGCCCGAGCCAACAGCCGCCCCTACAAAAGGCTCCTAAGCTGCATCACCAGAGGAAAGAAGGGCCAGATAGACTCCCAGCCCCGCTGCGTGCTGAGCCACTGCCAACCAGGTCTCTGGACTGGCAAATATGCTTGGGTTTAACATAAGCTATTCTAATATCATGGATAAATCATCTTAGATTCCTTGGCTTTCTGCAGCAGGGAAGAAGTTATGCAAAAGCACATAATGAAAAACCATAAGTCACTTTAACTAAACAGAGCTGGAAGATACCTGGCCAGGTGGGTTTCTGGGGCTCCCTGAAGATACATTGGTCAGGGTTGAAGCAGGGACACAATGGGAGTGGAAGGGTCCTGGCCTCAGTGTCTTCATCGAAGGCCAACCTGAACCCGGCAGGGCCGGGGCTGGCCAAGGTGGGCTGTGTTCTCACCTTGCATCTGCAGTGTCTGTCTTCACAACATCTTGCCAAGCCCCAGGAAGCTCCTGCCACACCTGGGGGCATCTGGAAAACTGGTTCGTCTTCTCATCTCCCCCGTTAAGGCTCTAGCTGCGGTGTTCCCTTGTCACCCCAGAAACTGCTCACCAAGAAGGAAGTTTGTGGTGAGCTCAACCTAAACATTTGTACCTCCATAATATGCTGAAATTAAAAAAAAAGTCAAAATGAGATTGGGTCCCCCAAGACCCCAGGAGAGCCCTGCTGTGCCCTCCCATTCCCAAAGCTGGGGCTCTAGAAGCTAAAACAATAGCTCAGTAAGACATGGCATCTATCGAGCTGTGGCCACTGGGCCCTTGGCTGAGAGGTCCACTTGCATCATCCTGTTTGGCCCTCCTGGTGGCCCTGCTGAGGAGCCATCATTGGGCCCATTTCACAGATAAAGAAACTGAGACTCTGAGAAGGTGCATGGTCTGTCCCCGGTCACTTGGCTAGTGGGGGCAAAACTGCCTGACTCCAGATCCCATGCACACTCAACACATTCATCACCACCCCGTCTCTATCCCCCTTCCACCACCAACCCCACTTTCTAGAAAATTCTCTCATCTGGATTTGGCAGGAAGACTACAACTGCCGCCTAACCTGAGAGACCATTCTGAACAAAGGAGTTTGAGAATGACATCCTCACAGCACCACGTGGCCCCCCAGCCTCCTGCCCTTTCCTCTCCCCCTGGCTGACTCGGCTCAGACACACTGACCACCCAGTGCTTCCTCAAACACACCAAGCACATTCCCACTTCTTGGCTTTTGCATATTCTGTTATCTCTTTCTGGAATGTTCTTTCCTCAGACATCTGAGTGGCTCCCATACTGACCTGATCTCTTCCCTCCTCCCCTATTCCGCCTTCGATCCCGGCCGACCTGACTGTGGTTTGCCCTCCTCTCGGAACATCAGTGATGCTTGGGCACCTCGGAACCAGCTTGTGGGCCACACTGAGACGGCACACCCTGAAGCCCAGCCTTGCACTGACACCTCTGTGCTTACGCCTGCAGGGCAAGCACACCCAGAAAGGAGACAAAGGAACCAGAAAGCAAAATGTCCCACTCCTCTTGCCCCACCCAATGCCTCCCAAGCTCAGAAGTTCAGAGCTAGGTCAGGAAAAGGCAGCTGGCCCCTCCCTTCCTAGAATACCTGGGCTGCATCTGACCACACAAACCGTACTCCAGGGACTGCTGTTCTGAGCCCTCCTGTCCCTTGGTCTCCCTTAACTTCTTTCTTTCACGTCTTCTGGATGCTTCTGGCAGCAATTATGGACATTGCACCTACTGTGTGCCAGGCGGAGAGCTAGGTACTAGAGGCACATGGTGAGCAAACAGACCAGACTCTCCCCTTTATGGGGGAGACTGACATTAACATAACAATCCCACAAGAAATGTAAGATCATTAGCTTTCCAGAGGGCTGTGAAGTGAAGCCCCAAGGTGAAACTGGCCCAGCTTCCAGGGGTCAGGAGATGCTTTCCTAAGGAAGGGGCATGGGGGTGGGACCTCAAGGGCATGCCAGTGTCCTCAAGACTGGGGTTCATGTCTCCACATACCCTGTCCCTCTGGCTCCCCGACTCATGGCTATATGGCCACAGGCAAGATACTTAAGCTCTCTTGGTCTCAGTTTCCTCATCTGTAAACTGGGAATAATAGTCCCTGTACGTTGTTACAATGTTTAAATGCGTTCATATACATAAAACTTTTAGAACATTGCCCAACACAGAGTAGGCACTCTTATTTAATACAATTGTTTTTTGTAGAGGTTGTCCCACCTCACCCAGCCTTTTGGTTAAGTGTAAAGAAAAGGAAAAAATAAATACATAACACAGCTTTTAATTTAAAATATGTACATGATGTGTATGTGCATATGTATTTGTTAATATAAAACATCATCTGTACAGAATTTATGGCCTCCATGGAGTGAGAATTAGAATTTAAGGAGAATGTGGCTGGGTGTGGATTTGCCACCCATCAAGCAAGTCAGCACTCTCCACGAGGCAAAATTATGCAGGTTCCTGAGTCCGCTGATTGCCCTCAGCTTCTGGGTTCTCCTTAATGTACATTGTGACTCAAATTCATAATGGACTACCTGTAAATGAACTTCAGACCGTGTTCCTCCTGATGCTTTCTATGGCAATGGACTGCGGCTCCAGACTTCAGAATGGATTTCTTTCAAGTTGACTATTGGCAACAGCTTCACTGGATGGGTTGTATAAACGTTTGGCTGGAGTCCTTGAGCCGGAATCTATCAAGTTTGAATGAGGGTCCTGGCAAGGTTATAGTCATATTCCATGTACGTGTCACGTTCTGATTTATGTCAAGTCCCTAAATGCCGTATATGATAGCTCATCTTAATTAAAGACTGTCAGGAAGAATGAACTCATTTGGTGAGACAAAGTTAGCACGTTCTCTGCTCTTAATTCCTAAATACTTCATGACTCTTTCAGGTGCTAGCTCAGGATTTCAGGTTAATAAATGAGCTCAGAAAGGCCCATTCCTTTAATCAAGGGAATGCATACGGTGACTTAGATGCGTATCGACACTCTGCAGTGCACACCCTCTACATTCAAATGTCCTTTCCAACCAGAAACTCTTTCTAGGGAGTTTCTGCAATTTATTGACACAAATAAAGGTACAGGAGGGATATGAAAGAAATAGATACGTTCAATCAGATCCAATAAGAATTTGATACGAACAATTCATTAGATTGAGCTAAAACTGAACTTCATAAGGATCTTTTCTAAATTCTGAAAAGCCTTTAAATTTTACACATACACATGCGCGCATACACACACACACACACACACACACACAGACACACACGCACTCTTCCTGTCCAGTGAAGTCAGCCAAGATTGTTTCAGGAAATATCTAAATATTTAGGTCCCTAATAATACTTGGAATTCATAATGGCTTTTGTTCCTCATCACAATTCAAGGAGGGATAGTGTCATATAGTTTTATGATCTTTCAGCAAAGCTCTAGAAAATCAGACTTTAAGTTATAAACAGAGTGGAGAAGATGGAAACCCCCTAGGAACAGCAGCATGAAATCCTAGCAGCATCTCCAAGGAATGAGGCCCCACAGGGCCCTCCTGGGCCTCCAAGCTGTGTTCACGCAAAGGAGTGAGGGCATCACTGGCAGAAAACATTCAGACACCACGGTTATGTTCTGCTTTCTGTTCCTCTTGCTCCGATTGGGCAGAAAGTGAACAATCTTTGAAGTCCGATGGGCCTGGATTCGAAGTCCTGCTCAGCGGCAAACTGGCTGTCTGACACTCAGCAAAACACCTCTCTGACACCTTGGCTTACTTCTCAATTAAAAGAGGGGGTAGGACTTCTTTCCAAAAGCATTGGGAAGTGGCTCAGATGGGGTACACTGTGACAGGCATAGTCTGTGACAAGCAAAGGTGTAGCATAGTGCCTTTCCCCTTCTAAAATTAATAGCAATAATAGCAATAGCAACGCAACCATGGTAACAAATGGAAACAACAGTTATTTGCATTTGGGGAATTACTGAGAGCTTTATCCCATGTCATCTTCACACAGTCACCTGTAGAGGAGGTACCATCATCATCATCATTCCTATTGAGAAATGAAAACATTGAGGCTTGGAAAGGGGAACTGAGCTCCCAGGCTCTCACAGCTAACAGCAACAGAGCTAGGACACAAATCCATTTCACTCAGAGTATAAGCCAAATGTGTTGCGGTGCCCACAGGCCCTTCATGATCCCGTCCCCGTGTCGTGTTGACATTTTCCCCCATCACCCTCCTGATCACTCGGTTCCAGCCACACTTGTGTGACTGCTCCTTAAACACACCAGGCTGGCTCCTACCCCAGGTCCTTTCCATGGTCCATTTCCTCTGCCTAGAATACTTTCCCCCAGGTGACCACATGGCTAACTCCAAGAATGTGCTCAAATGTCATCTTCTCAAAGAATCTTATTGTGACTTCCCTTTAAAATTCTAACATCCTCTACCTCCCTAGAATCAAACAGTCCCATTTACCCTGGACTATGTTTTTTCTTTTGCCCTTATCACTTTTTAACTTACTATATAATTAACTTGGCTATATGTTTATTGTGTATATGTTGGGCTCTGCTAGATGGGAAGTTCCTCCAGAGCAGGGATTTTTGATTCACAAATATATACATCCCCAGGACCTAGAACAGGGTTTGACATAAAGCAGACACTTAATGAAGATTTGTTGAAAGAACAAATTAGCCAGTGATCTGACTCTCAAGGTCTTAACCACACTCGCCTCCCCCTGAGTACCATTGGTGTTGACGTCTTAATTCACAATGAAATGTTTGTCCACACGGAAGTTCAGACAGCAGGTTGTTCTTTTGTAACTGCTCAGTGTCCAGCACCATGGCGATTATACAAGAGGTGGACAGGACAACCACTGCTCTCTGGGGCTGCAGACATGAGACACACAACCTGGACAGAGGATAACTATATGTTCCCTTGTTCATCATGTGGGAAAGAACCTATGTCCTACAGGGACTCACACCAGGTTGCTGAACACAGACAGCCCAGTTGAGAAGTGACTTCACAGAGTACAGAAGTGAAGCTGAGACTTGAAGGGATTGGCCTGGGGTGGGAAGAAAGGCAAAGCCCATTCCTAACTGAGGGATGTGCTGGACAGGTATATGGAAATTCGTCCTCCCAGCCTCAGACCTCAGCTCAGTCGCTACCACCTTGGGGAAGACTCCTTGGACCCACAACCTCGGTCCAGCTCTGCTGTTACACACCCAGAAAATTACATTCCTTTTCTTCAGGGAACTTATTGAGATTTATAAATTTAAGTGTTCAATAAATATTTACTGAGAGATTAAATATATAAATTAATGGATGGATGACCAATTGAATTGGTACATTAAAGAAGAAAGTATATAATGACAGACCAGCATGTCTGGACTGGGCAACAATATTGAGGGTGGGATAAATAGAAGATGCTACCGGCCATAGAGCACCCACCTGACATGGCCATGGTGCCAGACAATTCTCATCTAATCCTCAGAGTAGCCATCAGAGATGAGCATTTGCGGATTCATTTTACAAATGGTGAAATTAGTTAATTTATCCAAGCCCAAATAGCTAATAAGTGTGAAGCTAACATTTTTGCTCAAATGTTGGGCTGTTCCGAGCCCCTACTTAGAGGGTAAAGGGCCCTAGGTAGGGAAGATGGGGGCAGATAACCAGAACCCAAACGTGGCACGAAGAGCCAGAATCTCCTAGAATCATACTGAAATCAGAGACTGTGTAACTTTCACACTTCTCACCCTCAGCCTTGACCTTCTCCCCATGAGCCTTCCAGCAGCGCAGAGGGGTGGGAAGCAAACTTCACACTCTTTAACTTCCCAGAGGAACAACTTTTTCTAGGAGCTATTGAAAATGTGGTGGAACCGCCAAAAGTACACAAAATCAACTATGTAGACTGTGAACATAAGTCATAGTTCAATTCTGCAACAGTGAAGAATTGCACATTTTTTTCATGAGGATGGAAAGGCAAAGCTTTGAGCTCTTGGATATAACTCCACAGGAGATGGCACTTTAATCACAACATTCTTCCAGGCAGGGTTTGGGCCACCCAGCCTCAGGGACTTGTGAGCTCCCAGCAACACTCGAACCGTTTCCCTTGTTGGTACAAAGATATACAGGGTTCTTGCTGATGGTTTGCACTGTCCCTTGCTTCTTTGATATATCATTGCGATAGGTTGCGGTTTCTTTCTTGGTAGCTGTGTGTGTATGTGTATGTGTACGTATAATTGTATGTATCCATGTAGGTGGATGTGTCCACACACACAAAGTCACTCTCTCTCTCTCTTTGTTCTCCCTGAATCTCAATATTCCTCCTAAAGCCCTACTTGTTTATTTTTAATACTGGTATTTATGGTAGTAGAATTTACTGAAATAAAACGCACCTGTAGCATACACTTCCATGAGATTTGAACATGTAGCCCTGTGAGGCCACTCCCCATAGTCAAGATCCAAGCACTTCCATCTTCCCAGAAAATTCCTTCATGCCCTTTTCCAGTCAATACCCATCCTTCCCAGAAGACAACCATTGGTTGTCTTCTGACTTCTGACTTGGTCTGACTTCTGACTTCTTCATTGGTCTTCTGACTTCTAGCACCATAGATTAGTTATGCCTATTCTAGAAGTTCATTTGAAAATAATTACATAGTATGAACTCTTTGGTGCCCAGTTTCTCTCATTCCACACAATACGTTTTGATATCCATCCCTGTTTCCATAACTCACTATTACAGACCGAATGTCTGAGCCTGCGCCCATTTTGACATGTTGATCCTCTGACTTCCAAAGTGATGGTATTTGGAGATGGGGTTCTTGGAAGACAATTAAGGTTAGATGAAGCCATGAGGGTGGACTCTCATGAAGGAATTAGAGCCCTTATAGGAAGAGACACCAGAGCTCTGGGTCTGCTCATGCTCTGAGGAAAGCCATGTGAGGACAGTAAGAAGGAGGCCACACGCAAGGCAGGAAGAGGGCCCACACCAGAGCCACCCTTGTTAGCACCCTGCAAACATGTCGTTTAAGCCACCAGGGTATGGTATTTTGTTGTAGCAGCCCAAAGAGACAAATCCATTGGCTCCTTTTTATTTCCATCCCGTCCCATTGTAGGACTGTCCTTGGATTCGGTTATCGTTCTCCTGTTCGTGGGCATTCGGGTTACCTGTAGTTTGGTGCTATCTTGAAAACACCTGTTGTCAACAATCTTGCACTGTTTGAGGCTCTTTCTGTTCCACGCTGCCACTTTGCTTACTGGTTTAGAATTTGTGTTTGAGCTTGGCAGAGGGCGCTGCTGTCTCGACGAGGATACTTACAAGGATGTGTTTTAGAAGGATGCTCAGAACCAGATGTGCATGTCACTAGATGTGATCTTTTGCACTGCCTCCACCCTACCACCCACCTGAACCCCTTCCCCAAACTCTCTCAGAGGCATTTCTAGAGAGTGGGGAGCAGAAAATACAAGATTAGGAGGGGGCAGGGCCACGCTGCTGGTGCATGAACTCCTCTCCCCACTCCATCCCTTCCAGGGCAGGAGCCTGTCACCAAGGACTCACGATGCCTGCATTCTGGCAATTTCACTGCTGCCCTTCCTCTAGATGCCAGCTAACCAGCCACCTCAGTCAAGGTTATGGCTGTTTATGATCCTTAACGAGGGTCATAATGCACTTTGACCTTGTCTTGTGGCTCTTGGTGGCAAAGGCAGGGAGGGAACAGACAAAGCAAAGATGAGACGAGGCATGGTCAGCTAAGGTTTGAGAGGAGAGCGATTTTTGAAAGCTGTAGCAAATCCTAAGAGGTTTGCGGAGGTAACTCGTTCTCTCATAGCACTTTAAAGTAAAAATAAACAAAATAACATAAAGCACCTGCCGTTGTATTAAAAAATATTACAATAACTGGTTCACAGGATAAAACCCAAGGATGCTCAGTCCTTCCATTGCTGGAGCTGAAACTCCAACTGTTGTCCAATGTCTTCCTCCCTCAGACTGCCGTGGGAGCACCCATCGTGTCTGACAGGTTTTGTTACCCTGAGACGTCCATGGCCAGATTAAAGAAGAGAGAGGCATGTGACAAACCCTCAGGGATTTCTGAGCTCTGGCAAAGGCTGGGCGAGGATTGATGCCTGAGAGGTACCTCATGCCTCTCCCCCGAGGTCTTGCCTCCAAGAGAGGCAGCCCCTTTGAGAAAGAACAACTGACCCTTGGCTGTTCTCCAAGGGAGCCCCGGGGTTGGGGTTCATTTGGCAGAAAGACCTGGGCAGATTTGGGTTCCAACAGTCAGTGGCGTCCAGCAGAGTCACGCAGAGCCATATTCCATATATCTTTGGTAGCTCAATGATGGCATTCTCATGAAAGACACAAATAAAGAGAGGAAGAGGGAATTTACTTTAGCATCAGGGGTAGAGCTTTTCCCTCAAGGATGCATCATTTCTAGCGGATTCCACGTCCTCTGGCACGACAGCCCCTGCACCGTAGAGCAAGTCAGACACCATGCCAGGCTCTGGCTGTATCCTTGTGGGTAATGGAGTTGGCTGAGAACACTAGGCCCCTGGGGAGCAGGAAGTAGGACTTCTTTGGGGCACGTTAGTATGGACAGGGATTTGAGGGATGCAGGGCCAGAGGAGGGCTGGCTTCAGCACAAAAAGCAGGGTGCACCTGGGGCATGACGGGATGATGGGCCAGGACTCTGCTCGTGATGTTCCTCCCCTCCATTGGGGACGGTCCCCTTTTCTGAAGTCTACACCAGCCACATCCTCTTGGTCGCCTCCACCTACTGGGCCTGCAGAGGAAGTTAGTAAAAAGCACCTCCCGCCATTGTCAAACCTCTTCGTCCCTTGTGCGCCTGACACACCCTGTCTGAAGCCTTGGTGCAGGGCAGGTCCCGTCTGACCTCCTGTGTGCAGGTGTGTAGGAGGTCGTTGGCCCTGGAGGGCAGCAGTGCCGCCATCCCCAGCACCACGCCCCATGCAGTAGAACCACTGCCAGTGTTGGCTTGATCAGATCTAACACTGTTCGCCTGCTAGCCAGGTCCCGGAATCCTCGCCCTGTGCCCAGACGTCTGCCTGCCCCATCCCTTGGGGATGCACGGTCATCCTGCCCTCGTCTTGTTCACCCAAGCCTGCTGAGCTGCTTCTTCCAGGTCATTTTCATTCTAATCTGGGCCTCCCCACTGACCATCACATGGTGGCTGTCCCTGTGGCATTTCTGTTCCCGTACTTGCTGAGGATCAAATGGAACACTGGGGAATGCCCCTTCATTCCTCACACAGGGCAGCAAGGAGTGACAGGGAGTCGCTACTCCTAGGAGCCACCTCCAGCCAATGGCAAGTGCAAAGAGGAGAACAAACATCCCAGTTCCCTTGACATCGAGGAGGATGGCTCAGAGCCCCCCCCCCCCGCACCATCTCCCCAGGGAACTAACCCTGTTGCCTGTGGCGATGTCCTGCTCCCACTCCTGCGCCCCTGTTCCCTCCCCCACACTCCTCTGCGTCCTGGGACCCACTTATACCCAGAGCCTGTTCTTCCGCGATGCTGCTGGGAGCACGTGGCCGAAGGCAGCATCAGGAGCCCTGCTGGAAACTTCGACCTTCAGCAAGCACTTTCACCCTCAGCTACTTCATCTTAGGATGGGGACGGTGACAGGGCACGACACACTGGTGACTATGCAGAGCGTTCCTGAGAGCAGCCACTGAGTCCCGTACTTAACACGAATTATCTCCTTGAGTCTGAGTCAAATACTGTTGCGATCTCCATTCTACAGATGAGGAAGATGAAATGCGTGTGCACACACAAAGAATTACGTGACCTATCTGGGGTCACCCAGGCAGTAAGTGGTAGAGTCATGATTAAATTAAATGAGGAGGAGGAGGAGGAGGACGATGACGGCAGCCAGCAGTTATTGAGGGATTTCTCTGTGCCAGGCACTTATATGCATTTTCTTGTTGAAGCCCTAAAACAATCCTGAGAGGTAGGTACTATTACCATTCCCATGTACAGAGGGAAGAGCAAAGCTCACTCACCTGCCTAAGGTTGGACAGCTGGTCTGTGGGGGAGACAGGATGTAACTCGGGTCTGTCTGCTCCGCAACCAAGGTGCCCTGGGGGTGCACCTCTAGCACACTCAGCTGATTTTAGCTTCATTTTATAATCATTAATTTTTGGTCCTGTTTCCCTGCCTGATACTTAGCTTCTATCACCAACTACTCTGGATCAAGACCTTTTGCCCTCCGGAGGAATTTGACGCAAAGTATGTGTCATTCTCCTCCTCTGTGAAGCTGGTTCTGAAACATTGGTGTTCTCTTGATGTGCCCCAGTTAGATCCTGCATGGAAATGCGGTGAGTCAGAGAGCCACGTGTCTCTTCCGGATAGAACTGTGTCAGTTAATGATCTGAGAGCCGCTCCCCCATTATGCAAAGGCACCCCGACTCCCACGTGTCCCCACCGCCTGCAGCCGGGCCCCCTGCTGCCTGCCTACCACGGCTCCTTAACTTGTAAGACTTGAGCATTTTTGCAGTGATGAGGATCATTTTCAGAACAAAGCCGGTGAAACATGCGTGTTGAAGGGTTTCTGCTTCCCTTGAAAGTCCTCGCCTAGGCCGGCGAGCAATTTTCAACAATCATGAGAAATGATGCTTTATGCTGGACAAAGAAAATTAGCCGGTGTGCCCTGTGTCTTTGTTCTGGCTCTTCCTCCCCTCGCCCCTGGCGGTCAGAAACAACACATTGTAGAAATAATTGTCCAATTTTTCCAACAAGATCAATTTGCTGTAATTTTTTTAAAAGAAAGGAAAGGTGGGAGCATTGTCAAACAGCCTCCCTCTTCCCTGCCTTCCCCTGCCTCCGCCCCCCCAGAATCTGTACCCCGCCAGAAGCTGCCATGGCTGCAGCCTGCAGGTGGGATGTGAGAGCCGGGAGGCCCCCTACGCGGAGAGCTGTGTGCAGGCGGCACGCGGCTGGCCAGGTCTCAAAGCGAAGTGCGCTACCTTCCCCTGCACGTTCCTACCCTGGCTATTTAGAAGTCCAAGAGGGCAACATTTGAAGTGAGAGCAAAAAAGAAAATGAGAAATAAAAAAGAGTAGGAGGAGAGGCTGCCGTCATCTCCGAAGATGAGATGACATATTCCCACTTTCTCGTGTCCTCTAAAAGGTGGCAGCAAGACTGGGGTGCTTCTGAAAGCAGCAAGTCAGCTCTCCTCCCAGTTCTGCCTTCCTTTTTGGTCAAACTTTTCACCCCTCTACCCCCACGTGAACTGCAAGACAGGTTGAAAACTGCTTATTTCCCCGAGGCCGAGAGAAATCAAAGCAGCACAGTGTCCCTGCGTCTGTGCTCCTGTTCATACCTTCGTGGATGCTTTTGATGGCCTCGGGCATATCCTTATGTTGATTTATTCAACACAGACACTTCTGAGTGCCTACATGTGCCAAGCACTGTTTTCCATGCTAGAGATACCTCAGTGAGCCAAATAAACTAAACAAAAATCCCTGCCCTCACAGGGCTGACTTTCTAGTGATGGAGACGGTGAGTCAAAAATAAGCAAGATGTGTAGTACGTCAGGTGGAGACAAGTCTTATGGGGAAAGATGAGGCAGAGTAAGGGGACAGGGAACGTGGGGTTGTTAGGAAAGATGTTTGAGGAGGTGAGGGAGTAAGCTACAAGATATCTGGGGAAGAGCATTCTAGACACAGGGATCGGCCAGTGCAAAGGCCCTGGGGCAGGAGTGGGTGGGTGTGGCAGAGCGCAAGGGGCAAGAGGTATGAGCAGCAGTGAGCAGGCGACCAGACGGGGAGGGGGAGGGCTGTGGGGACCTGTCATGGAGGGCTTTGCCAGCCATTGAAGGATTTTGGTTTCCACTCAGAGCAAATTATTCTCTAAACCTTGTGAAATGAATGAGAAATTATAGTAGGAGTCAGAGATGGGCTCATGATGTGCTTGCTAAAAATCTCCCAAAGCCCCCTATGGCCAATAGGATAAAGCAGGTTTTTCCACAAGACTTCCTCTGGCACCTGCTGTTCCCCATGTAAGCCCTTAGTTCTGTGATGCCTTCCACCTCCTCTAACAGATCTTCTTCTGTTTTCACTCCTTTGGTGAATTCACCCAGTCCTGGGGTCTTGATTGCATCACTACTCTGACAATTGCCAAATGTAAATCTCTAGTGCCGACTCTTGTCCTGCAGTCCAGGCTGGTACAGCCAACCACCTGCTCCGTGTCCCCATTTGGACATCCAATAGACATCACGAACTCAGAACATTCCAAACCAAATTCCTCATTTCCCTCCACACCCCAAACCTGCTCTGCCCACAACTACATAGGTCTTGGCATCATCCTCAGTCCTTCTCTTTGTTATTTTTCCATGTTCCATATGTAATCCATCAGCAAGTCCTACTGGCTCTACCTTCAAAATATCAAGACTCTGACCCTGTCCCACCACCTCCTCGGTGGCTGCCCTGATCTGCGCCACCGTCATTCATTCTTGCTTTGATGAACACAACAGCCTCCTAAAAAAGTTCCCTGTTTTTACCCACCCAGACTCTATCCTCAACACAGAAGCCAGAATGTCTCTCCTCTGCTCAAACCCTCCATAGCTCCCTGTTTCACTCAGAGAAAATGCTAAAGTCTGCAACTGGCCGTCCAAACTTCTGCTGTTATAGGAATGTTCTAGATCTGCATCTGCACTGTCCAATATGGTAGCCACGGGCCACAAGTGTCTATCAAGCACTTGAAATGTGGCCTGTGCGACTGAGGAACTACATTTGAAATTTTATCTCATTTTAATTCATTCAAATTTAAATTGTCACATGAGGCCAATGGCTGCCATGTTGGACAGTGCAGGCCTGCAAAGCCCGACATGAGTCAGTCCCTCCTTATCTCTTCAACCTTTTCCCTTCTCCTCTACCTCCCATTCTCACCCTAAATTAGCCACTCTGACCTCTTACTGTTAGTTCCGCAAGAGCACAGGCTCTAGGCTCTTTCTGCAGTCTGTTCCTTCTGCCTGGAGGGTCCTTCTCTGGACGTCTGTGTGGTTAGTGCCTCACCTCATTTAGTTCTTGCATTTTGGGTCCATCTTCCACGCCCATCTACTCCCACTCCTGCCTGCTGACCATACATTTTCTTTTTCACAGTACTTCTCACCTTCTGACAGGTTATATCATTTACTTATTCATTAGGTCTGTTGTTTTGTATCTATTCACTAGAATGCCAGCTCCACCAGGGTGAGATCTTTGTCTCTCCAGCCTACTACACTTTATAGAGTACAGCCGCCCAGAAAGGGCTCCGTGAATGTTTGTTGGAAGAACCACATAAATGAAGCCTGGCTCACTCCTCACTGTGCCCCAGTCTGTCTCTGGGCACACCCATGTTGGTGCCGCTGATGACCTTGACTCTGCCCTTGGAATGCCATCTGCTGCCCATCCAACCCATATTCATTCATTCATTCATTCATTCATTCATCCATTGTTCATCAAGGAATCACAGACAGCCTGCTCTCTGCCAAGCATGGCATGAGGTGCTCAGGCAGACAAGAATCTCTGCCCCGCAGAGAGCTGACAGTCACTTCAGGAAAATAGACAGTGACCAAAAAATAGCAAGAAAAATATGTGTAGTGAGCACTAAGAAGAAACGAGCCCTGGGATGGAAGAAAACAAGGCAGCATACCGACTCACGGGAGGCCTGTCAAAAGGAAGAGAAGGAGCTGTCTAAATGGAAACCAGGCAGAGTGTACCTTGAAAAGGGAAAAGTAAAATGACAGGAAAACAGCAGATATCATGGGCCCTGTGTGGAGGAGGGGCAAGGCTCTGGGACCAGTTGGACAGCCAGTGCCTGTGTGTGGCGAGCCAGGTCAGGTGTGGCATGAGAGGAGGGTAACCACTGGGGACAGGGCCCAGATCAGGCAAGGCCTGAGTCTGATTCTGTTCTTCTTCCATCACTGAAGCTCATTCCAACCTCTTTCTTCCCGGAACTCTTGGAACATTCATTCCCTAAGGCATTTACAGCACGTTCTTCAAATGATTAGGCTAAGCTCCCAGACGACAGGTATAAGTGGAGCTATTGTGGTGCAGGTGAGAGGCCTGGACCCCTTCTTTTCTTCCACTCCTTGTGTCCCCCAAAGCCCAGATTCCAGGCCTTTAGTTTGCAGCTCCCCAGCCTGAGACACTCATGATGTCTGAGAGCTTGGCTCTGCCTCCTCTGGTCTGTTACTGCGCAAGTCTTGTTTCCACAAACTTGATTCTCACCTCCTTTCGGGTGAGGGGATTTTGACTCTGACATCCCCTAGGGGGGACCTCTCAGAGTGCTGAGTATGTCGGAGAGCTCAGTGAGTATTTGTTGATCATCACTTAGTAAACTCTGATGGTCTGCTGCTCACTCCTGTGAAGGCACCTAGGAACCTTCAAAATCTTCCATGTGCTTATGAATCACCTGGAGAGCAAATAATAATTTTTAAAAAGACAGATTCTAGCATTGGCAGGGCCTAGGAATGTGCATTTTAACAAGCATCCTAGGTGACTCTCATGCAAGTGGCCTGTGGACCACTGCAAAACACTGGCTTGGAGGACACGCAGACCACCCATCACTTGAAATAGTCTAGATTTTAGCTCTGGTTCAAGTCAGCCTATTAGACTGGGATATTTGTTGAATTATATTAATATTTAAAGGGATAAGGTGATTTAGTACCATTCAAGGCTTAGGGAAGGAAGTTGAGCTCTCACTTAAAAATAAAACCTATTACTGTATCAGGACCACCTGGCTTCTTTGATGAGCCTCAGGGAAAAAAAATGCACATTAATGACCATGACCTTGACAAAAGCTGAAGTTGTCACAAGGGTGATGTTCTATGTGAGAAAGATTCCCCACGCCCCTCCCCATAAATTACCTAAATAAGGACTCCAGTCCTCCATGGGTTATGATAGGAGATGCAGAGCTCTGTACTGACAGCCCCAGAAGATTTACAGAAATAAATTCTCTCCCGCAGATATGAAGGATGCGGCGTGTTCTGCTCTCTTCTAGGACTTAACACATTGGATTGTCAATTCCTATTCATGTGTCTGTCTTCTGCATTCAGTCACTATCTCCTCAGCAGGAACCCCCTCCTACTGAAGCAAGAACCTCTAATACCTAATTCAGTGTATGATACTTAGTGGGTGCTCAGAAAGATGCTTGTGCATGACTAATTAAGTTACCATCTGAACCGGCTACATAATTTGCAGGGCACCATGCAAAATCAAAACATAGGGTCCCTTGCTCAAACAGTATTACAAATTTCAAGACAGCAACAGTAGAGGATTCAGCCAAGCATGGTGCTCTTCTGTGTATGAGGGGCTGTGCATAGATTGCTCATCATGAAGCCAGCCCTGGGCACTGCTGATATTCTGTGAATTCCCAAGCCACCTAAACCTGTTAAGTCAGGGGTGCAGGTTTGCAACTTAGCAACATAAAAACCAATGCCTTCAAAGCAAGTGAGTGACTCGTCAGATTCTGAGAGCTGATGTCCACCTTCCTCTTTCCTGCTGTTGGCTCACAGAGCTACCACTACCCCTAGTCCCCAGACAACGAGCACCCATCCAACTCAATGCAGAGTATGCAACCCACTGGACTGTAATGGCCTATTCGCCTCCCTGTGTCCCTGATGGATGGAGGCCTCTGGAGGCTTGAACAGCCCCTGGAACATTTTTAGCACTTAGTGTTTGTTTAGATAACTGGAGGATAAATAAATCAATGAAGTTCAGAAAGCAACGTTGGCTTCTTATCACTTGTGATAAGCTTCTTCAAGTCTACCTTCTGAATTAACTTCCATGAGAACACTAATAAGTATATTCTTTTAAAATCCATAAAATTTAAGTCATTTCGAACCCCAGTTAGCGTCTTCTGGAACTATACTTCCCAACGTGTGGTTCTGGAAGCAACAGTGGCAGCAGCAGCACTTGGGAACTTGTTAGAAATGTGAATTCTCAGGCCAGACCCCAGACCTACTGACCCATAAACTGGAGTGAAGGGCTGTGATTTAACCCATCCTCTAGGTAATTCCAATGCCCCTCAAGTCTGAGATGATTATTAGTGTCATAAGGAATATAGTTTGGAAAGCAGTGACTTATAGCATTCTCATGCAGATGTGTCTGGACCTTAATGCAAATTAACTGCTTGCAGTTGCAACCCTTAAAAGTCTCAAAGGGTTAAAATTTGTGTGAGTCAAAATCCCATAAGGCTGACTCATGGTGGGGTCATTTGTTTGACTCAACAAGGACATTTTGTATAAGAACGGGAGAGGAAAGTTGAGTGTGCATTTTAACAAAAAAGGAACTATTTGTTCATATAAAGCTAGAAGGTGAGTTGGGAGGATGGATGTGTGTGGTAAAGGGAACACTGGACCAGTAGCCAAAAGACCTACAAGATAGGTGGCCTTGAACAAAGGAATTAACCTTTGAGCCTTAATTTCTTTACCTAAAAATGAAGAGAATACCCAAAGCTGCCATGGAAGGTTGGGCAGGTTGTGTGCTGCACAAGGGGACATAGCTGAGGGGCAACGGGGAGCTGAAGTCCAGCTGAGCCAGGCTTTGTTCCGCCCCCCAGAAGAAGGGGCATCTTTCTAATCCATTCAGAGGCACCTTATGAACCAGCCAAGGCTCTGACAACACCGGCCCCTGCCCACTTCACCAGCTTGTTGTGAGGATTAGAACAGATGATGATTGAGAACACCATTTGAAAACAACAAGGCATTACATAAAGAAAAGACAGGACATTTATGTTGATTGTTGCTACGGTGACATACTTGTATTTTGGCCATTTCACTCAGTCAGGCTGACCAAATGCCTGATGTGCTGACTGAACACAAATCACTGCCCAGCCACCAAAGCTCATGCTGTAAAACTTCAGGGCCCAGAAAAACCAGCAAGAAGTTTTTAGTTGCAGGTACAGTAGTTCACTAAGCCCATGGAGGTTTTGCTGCTATATGAGATCCTTACAAAGACCCGCTGAAGCCCCTCGCAGTCTATATGATGTTGCAGCTAAACCTTCTCAACCAGCGGATTTGGTCCTTGGAGACAGACTCTGAGGGGTGCAACTTGTGGCTGCTGGGTTATCCTGGTGGGGTGAGCCACTAGGGGGAAAGGTCAGAAGCCCTGGAGAAGCCGCAAGCTCCACCATCAAACCACAGACACTTGGAGGTGAGCCAGGCCTAGGCTTCTGTTTAGTTTGTGTTTGAGAGGAAAGATGACCCTTTCTGATATTTGCACTTGGGGACCCAAACTCTGTTGTTAGGACACCACACAAATCCACGTTGATCCGATTTCCTAAGTATCAGTAGCTAAAATTGAGCACTAAACACACTTTCTAATACAAGCAAAAGTAAGCGGTCTTGTTCATTGCCACCTTGTGGCAGTTTGGCACTACAGCATCACCGAGGTGAGCTGGCACCTGTTCTCTGGGGCACACACGGGACGTTTGTAGAATCCCTTCTTTGTTTTCTTCTCACCAGTCTTTCTTTTGAGGAACCCATGTACCATTATCCACTGTCACTGAGCTGTCTGGATGACCAGGGTGAACTTGGCCAATCAGCCAAGTCTCTTTCCCGTCCCCACCTCTCTTTCTACCCTAATTCACCCTCCTTGAATTACATGACCTTTAAGTTCCTTGCAACCTTGAAGTGTTTTGGCTCTCCCAGACATGATCCGGGCTTCCCAAGTAATACATTAAAAGAAAGGTTTTATTTTGTATTGTATTGTTTTGAAAATCAAAAATAAATCTCAAACCCCTCCCAAATGGGCCTTGATGCTCTGCAGGAACAGCTCCCCAAGGGACTTCTGCGTCGTGAGATAAGGTGGCTGGCTGCCAGTGGGACCACCGATCTTCAAAGCTGCCTAATTAAGTTCCAGCCAGCAGGCTACCTCTGTGGGCCAAGGGGCTCTTCGGAGATAAGACACAAGACATATCCAGAGATGGAGGAAGGAGCTTTGCTCTAGTCATGAAATAAATTAAGAGCAGCCCAACCCTTATGCAAATGGCAATCATTCTCACAGGAGGCCTGCAGTCCTTCGAGAAAGCCAGGAAGACTGGCCATTGAATTGGAGGCTGCTGGCCTTTCTGCCCGCTCTCCAGGGCTCTGGTGGGGTGCAATTATGGTATTAACTGGGATGGGAGATAAAGCAAGATGTCATTAATGAAGGAGAGCATGTTTCTTTAATTCCAGAAGCTAATCCCTAGTGACTCATTCCCTCCTGAGCCTCCCACAAGGATGTGGAGGCATTAAAGGTGCATTGTTTATTCATGTGACCTATGTAGTTTGCTGCCTTCCTTAGAATTCTAATTACCTTCGTATTCTAATTCTGTGGCCTTCCTGCTGCCAAAATGGTATGTTTTTCTGGCTGATTTTATAACAAGATTGTTCTCTCTCTCTTTTTTTTTTTTTTTTGAACTTTGAATATAAGAGTTCTCAGCACTTTAATGGTCCTTTGAGTTTCAAATAAAATTTTTAAATCTCAAGCACAGCCCCCACCTGAGGAATCACAAGATCTTGCTCAGTTTAGAGACAGGTAAATTGAAAGTTATAAAACTGAAGGAATCTGGCCATCTCGACTCCTTTACTAATTGCAGAATATATTTTTTTTCTTTTTGAATCTACTTAGATTGTGACAGTGGAGTTTCTTGATGGACTTCAGAGTATGTGGTTCAGACACAGTAACTCTCAAATTTTGAATTGCAAAGGCTTCCACTGCAAACCTTTATAAGATAGCTGTACACCCCCTAAAGAAAACAATAACAAAATCCACTGGAGCAATGATCCTTACCTAATGGCTTCTTTGGGGTCAACTGCCTTTCTCCTCTGCCATCTCCAAAATAAACTAAATTCATGATTTTAATTAAAATACATTGAAATGCATCTTGAGAACTTTCCAATACTCTTTAAGATTATTTTCAGGTGAAGGAAGTAGAAAATTTTCCCTCCTGGACTCTTTAGAAGTTATAAGATAGCAAAGCTTTCGGTTGAGACGTACCATGTGTCTACTTGTGCTGTGGCTGTGTCTATGAAAATAATTTAATTCTTTAAGTGTCTGCGCTGACCCTTTGGTGAAGCTGTCTGAGCTTCACCCTTTGGCAGCTTGCCTCCTCTGACAGTCCCCACGTGAGCCTGAGAAATGGGGTCTGATTTCTACTCTGACCTCTGACCTCAATGTGTTTGAGGTTTATCCCTTTCCAAATTCAAAGCCAAAGGAAAGGTAGGCACAGAGATGGATTGGTCCAACGATCCACACCTGGAGATACAGGCATCCACTTGGTACTGATAGAACAGTTAGAGGCTGGAGGGCTTCACCGAGGAAAGCAGCCACAGTAAGCGTCCTCATTCCTGGCTCTAGAATTAAACTTAGAGGCAGAACTGGCAAGGCAGGGCACCCCCAGTATGGGTGGAAGGACCCTCTGTAGCTTCAGAGTGAGAGAGAACATTCCAGAAAGCAGGCAAGTTCATAAGAAGGATCCAGAAAGAAGGGGCTGAGCCACGGGTGCTGAATTGCTTTCCCTGGGTGAGCAGGAAGGATGAGTGGGAAGAGAAGCCAAGACAGTGACGGTCCACCTCCCCAGTCCCACAAAGGCCAGAATTCACCAGCTTATGCCTCTCTTGATCTGTTGGGTTTAAATATGAAGTTTATGGTCAACCAGGTCTGTGGGCACCTCTAGGAAGAGAAAATCAGCTCCCCCCGGGGCAGCCAAAACAGCCGTGACAACACTCCCTCAATACCAACTACCACACCTTGGAGGCCCCTCAGTAATCCTCCCACAACTTTCTTAAATAGTAAGAGCAGCATATTAATTAAATTAATTCCAAGACCCTGCTGTGCCCTAGGATGAAGATTCACTGCTTATTCTATTTATCTCAAATTACGGCCAGCCACATGTCCAGTGTAGGTCCCCAGAGGTCAGGTGATGAATTCAAACAATTACATAAAGATAACCCAATAATGCAACACAGACTAGATAGAGATGCTCAAAGTTTGAATATGTCCCTACTGCCATTATGTAATTTCTGGAGAGAAATTCAATCTAAAAGTTTATTTTTCCTTCTCTTTTATAAATTAAAATTTAAAGGAATTAAAGCCCTAGTTCTTTAAATTCAAAAGTCACCTTCCCTGATGCTTTATTCTGCTCAGTTTGGGCTGGGCACGATTCATCCCCAGCCTGGGTCGAATCAGGTTTCTTCAGTGGCTGCAGCTCGAGTATATTCTCCTGGAGCACATGAAATTCTTTCAGGTCTTCAAAATTTGAATTCCTTCTACACCAAAGATCTCACATGCTACACTTTCAAATAAGAGCCCAAAAAGTTTATCCTAGCCTTATACTAGAACACTGAGCCCTGATATAAGTGGGGCAGTGACAGCATCAGCCACACCCACAAAATTTAAAAAACAATCTAGTCCCAGCCTAGATACCTTATTCCAAACCAAATGATATTCCCAGAGCCCAGTGCATAGCAACACAGATGGATGTTTCTGTTGCCAAAGATGACAGCAGGACTTAGTGGCATCTACGGTAAAGAGGGTAGATGGAAATCATCTTGGTTTTAGCCTCCCCAGGATGCTAGTTGGTTGACACCTACCATCTGGAGTCCCCAATCTGTATCAACTCTGACTTGGTTGGGAAAAATCTCCTATACTGAGGTTCCGGGGTGTGCTAGCCATCGGGGCAAATGTAATAGTCTCAGTCACTTGTCTTCTTGCGTTACCTTTCTTCCCCATGCAGCACATTCAAAACCTCCTAATTCCTTTCTCCCTCTGAACTCTGGGCTGGAGAATTCCACATTCACCAGTGGCTTGGTCTAGTGAAAGCTCCTTCACAGCCCCTTGTGGGTCCTTTGCCACAATCACAGTCGTTGGTTCACCAACCAGTCTTATGATATTGCTTACACTTAGAGACCCTGCCTCCTGGGAAGGACCCCCATCCCCACTCCGTAATTGTTTCAGCTGGAAAACCAGCCTCCGCAGATTCTTGAATGGAAGAGCTTTTTGATGTTTCTAAAGCCAGAGCCCCTGGGTTGCCAAGTTGGAACCAATAATTCTTTCAGTTCTCCCTTGGGACACTTTGTTCCCACCACATTTTAGCAATTTAGACGTTTAGAATTTTTTCTTTCTATACCTGAGGAATGTACACCATGTGCTTCCTTTTCTTTCCCTGTTTTTCCTCACTTTTAACTTTTATCTGTCATATTTACTGGCTATGGCAAGTCATTGTAAAGCTCAGATTCAGGCTTGGGAATTTATCTCCCCTCCTCAGCCATGGGAGGGTCTCTCATTCTGGGAGCAGGCACTGTCTTAAGTATTCTAGAGGCACTGTCGAATTTAAATCTCACAGCAACATCAAAACATGGATTGGACTGGCATTTTGCTCCTGGAAAAAATAGTTAAAAGAAGTTAAATAACTTGCTCAAGGTTGTCCAGCTAGAAAGTAGATGAGAAGAGATTAGAACCCATTTCTGTCCTCACTGCATTATAACCTAAAACCTAGAACAGAGGTGGGGCCAAGTACATCAGGAAAACAGGAGAGAACAGAGGACCTGTGAACAGGACGTGAGCAGGATCCTCACTCAGAAGCTAGTCCACAGGACAAATTGCAATTACATCATTCTCAACGACTCCCGGTAGCACTGACTGAACGACAATGTGCTGAGACCTGTTTTAAGCACTTTGGGCACTGACCCCTTCAATCCTCATGTAAATACTCCATCTTGCAGAGGAAGAAACTGAGACCCAGGAGGTTAGGTCACTAGCTCAAGGTCATGCCATTGGTAAGTGGCAGAGCAGGAACATAAATTGTGTTCTTTGCAACCCAAATCCCAGGTGTAAGGCTGTGCCATCCCACGACGGTGGCAGAAGCCAAAAGGGAAAGTGGGTAGGACCCATCAGCAGGATGGGTTCTGGTGCTGCTATGCCTGTGCTAGCAGGAGAGACCTGGAATGCATCCTCTGTCACTGATACGAATCTGCAGAGAGCACATGGTGATCTAACTGTGTTTCTGGAGTCTTCCCTTTTGAAAACACAGCAAAGAGAATCCAAGAGAAGGGCTCTGGATGCCACTGGCTTAGCAAATCTACCAAATACCCATTCTGAACTAGAGTCTCTGCTTGGGGCTTCCCAACAACTCTTGACTGGACACCAGCCCCAGAGAGGCAGTAAGAGATTGTTGGCACAAGAATGGCCCTGAACAGAACAGGATGCAACAGAGGCCAAGGGATCCAACATGAGGATGGATGGAGGCAGGCACTAAGGACCCCAAATGACCCAAATGAGATGCCTGGTTCCCTCATCTCTCTTGCCCTGCCCATATAAGCACACTTTTTGCTTCTCACCTCCTGTGACATTCACAGGTGACTTATGGACAAGTTCGTGCTTCTGCCCTTTGTCACAGAGCTTGAGAACTGGAGGAAACTAAAATGACAAATGGGCATCTTACCCAACCCGCTCCTTATACAGATGGAGAAACTGAGACCCCAAGAAGAGACCTGCCCACGGTGGGTCTCGGTGGTAGAATCTAGTCTGTATTGGAGGCCCTTCACTTCCTGACCTGATACAGGGTCCACTATGATGCTGATGACTGCATTGGTTGTACGTAGCAGAAATCCAACTCCAATTGATTGGCTCCCATAACTGGAAAGTCCAAAAGGTGTTGGCTTCAGCAACAGCTGATTTCAGGATCTCAGACCACTCTAGGAGGACTTGGTCTTTCCCCTTCTTGCCTCTGATTTCTTCTGGGTTGGCTCTAACCGTTGGCCTCATTATCTAGTAAACTGCCTAAACTGCTGCTGGCAGCCCTGGACCCATCTCTCTGCATCTGGCCTTACCCACATCTACCCCTTTGCTTCAGTTGTTTGTATCTTTTCCTGGAGACTGAAAATTTTTACAGAATCTTTTATAATCATCCTCAAGAAATTTGGATGATATTCTTGAACTGGCCTCAAGTTTAAAGGTTCTTAATTTGTGTGGGAATTGAAGTCCGGGCCTCCCCAGGCTACAGGAATAGGGATATTCTCCTAAATGAAACTCTATGCAAAATTGTGCTGCATGTAAACATGGACTTTTTTCCAGGAGGTAGAGTAGGATAGAGCTTTTAACACCTTGGGACACGTGTTCCCCCAAAGGTAAAGAATTAGCAAAAACAAAATTCACTTTGGAGGTTATTTAGAGAATTTCACTTGGGATAATGCTGAACTTTGAATTTTCTGGTCTTCAACCAATATTACCTAGAAACAAGGAGTGTTTGCAAAATCAGGGACCATCCTGTCTGCCGTGTTTCGAGCATCACGCTGCTACCAAGAGACAATTCCTCCCTGCCCTCATCTCTGTTATTTCAAACGCACTTGGAGAAGTTTGTGAGTTTAATGAGCCCCTTCTGACTCTAAGTTTGAGAAAAATGATGGGATACATTCCTAGCTTTGTGTGAAATCATGGTGAAAAGAATTTTACTCAGTTTAACTCTTAATAGCTTCTCTTGAGAGACGTTGATCGTTTTGTGCCCGGCTCCAACTTGGTGCTCCAGTTTGCTCATCTTGGGCAAATTCTCTCGTGCAAATCTGAGCCTTAGCATGCTTGGGAGAGACTAGGGAGTATTGTGCCCTGCCGCAGTCTCCCTCTGCCTGCCATCCTCCCATGCCTGTCCTCTCCTGTCCTGGCCAGTCTTCATCCCTCTTGTGTCACATTGAATTTTTGCTTTCCCAGCATCTGGCTGACTTGAGAAATAGGATGTGGTTTCATGATGAACTAGCACAGAACTAGCATGCAGCATTAAACAGAGCTGCTGCATGGTAGTGCCATTGTGAGGATGGTGGGGAGTAGGAAAAATGATCTCAACCACCACTTTGCCACGTCGTGCAAACCTCAGGCATCAAGTGTCAGGAAGGCAGTTTAGGCCATTTGGATTTGTAAAGGGGACACTGAGAAGAGGGGGCCTGTCTGCTAAGAACCCCAAGTATTGTCCAAAACATAATCCCATCCCTCTCAGAGGCCTGGGCTCTGAAATAGTGTCATATACTCTTTATCCACCATACATGTTGGATGGAAATTGGCAATCAACAAGAATTATGCTTAGATGGTTTATGTGTACACAGCTCAGGGCTTAGTTTCTCTCATAGCCTATGGCTACAAGCAACTGAAATAAACTTAAAACAAAAGGGATGTTTTAGGAAGGTCTGAAGGCCCACAGAGTTGGCGGGAGCCTAGATGTTTTCCACAGAAATCGAACCAGTCCAGGTTCCCGAGAATAGAATAGAAACAGATCAACAGGAGAGAGAGACAAGGAGAGGGAAAGAGAGAGAGAGAGACTGATGGATTGATTATAATGAATTGCTTATGATTGCTTGTGATTACGGAGGCTGAGAAGTCCCAAGATTTGCGACTGGCAAGCTGAAGACCCCAGAGAGCAAGGGCATAGTTCCAGCCCAAGCCAAAGGCCTGAGAACCAGGAGAGCTGGTGGGGTAAGTTCAGGTCCAAATCCAAACCCAAGAACAGGAAAAGTCTGATGTCTCAGCTCACAGATAGCCAGGCAGAGGGAGTGAGTTGTCCCTTCTTTTTGTTTTAGGCTTTTTGTTCTATTCAGGCCTTCAAAAGATTGGATGAGGCCCACTCACACTGGGGGAACAAATCTGCTTTACTCAGTCAGTCTACACATTCAAATGCTCATCTCTTCCAGAAACACCCTGACAGACACACACAAAATAACGTTTGGCCAAATGTCTGGCAGCCCCATGGCCTAGGTAAGTGGACAGACACAAAAAATTAATCCTCACGCAAGAGAAACAATCTAGACCTGAGTGGGGGCCAAGGTCACAGTGAGGATCAGATTGCAGGAAGCCGAGCCCTGGACTCATTGTAGGAACACCAGATGGGCAGGTTGCCGTGGCAATAAGTGATCACCAGCTAAGTCTTCATCCTCAGAAGGCAGCATCCAACTGGCTAAGCTAAGGTCGTGTACTCAACTCTGCCCATACTTGGGTGGAAAGTAGAAAAGTAGAATGCAGCCTCTTCCAGTTTGCCAAGTGTAAGGCCATCGTGTGTGATTAACCTTCTGTCCAACACTATGCACAATAGGGAGTCGGTAATCCCCAGAGGGACACTAGGGTGCTTCAGGAAGGGGCAACGTGTGCTAGGAAGCCCACACAGACACACACCTATACCCCAAATGTACATACACACACGTGTACTTGCACATTCAGCGAAGGGACACTGAAAATAAAGCGTGGGGCGCCATGCCTATACATGAGAAACTGAAGAGACACAATGTCCCACAAAATCTGATTAAAAATAAGGCAGTTCTATATATTACAACATTTTCTACCAATATAATAAAGTGCTAAATTGTACAGAACAGACATTTACAGACCAAATACTTCTTCAAATACCACATGGTTGTGGAAAGGAGACATCAGAGCGGGCTGGTGTTGCAGGGAAAAAAGGAGGAACCGGGCTGGGTCTTGAAGGATGAACAGGGGATGCATGTAGGCAATGGCAGAGGAAGAATTCCGGGGGCAGGGAAAGGGTGTGGACGAATGCACTGGAATTCAAATCACTGTTCCTGGGAAGATGGCGCTGGGTTGGGACTCTGCTCCATCACTGTGGGGTTGAACAACTTGCCTAACACTTTGGGTCTCACATTGTCTAAGACAGGACAGGTAATCCTACCTCACAGGGTAGGATAGGTATGGAATGCACAAATGGTTACTGTTCCCTTTTTCTTCCTCCTTAATTCTGCCATCTTTATATTAAATTACATTCGGTGATGTGTAAGGAAGATTTTAGAATCAGAATTTGATAAATAAAACCAGTTAGCTCCTTTTTCAATAAATGCAGAAAGCACTGTGTCCCTACTATTGGGCTCTGCTGGGCCCCCTTGGAAAGCGCTCTCTGAGCTCCCATCTTCTCCTTTGTTTGAAAGACTCACCTAGGCCTTCTGAGAAGCACAGGTATCTCATTACACATCTAGGTGCTACAGAGTTAATTCCATTTAAAAAAAAAAAAGTGTGGTTTTGCCTTTACCCAGAGAATTCACTTATCAAAGCATGGTGGGTCTAGGCTACAAGGACAGGCAAAGGGCCCACAGTACCAGGGCTCAGTCACAATATACCTTCAGGCTTTGGATTTATGACTTCTCATTGAGGCCCTCCAGGTGTAGCAAGTGGCCATTTGGCTGAAGCAGGACCTTGAGTGGCAGGCACTGTGGAGTGAGTGTGCAGGGAACAGTCAGGTAGCAAATGAGGAAAGCTAGATGGCAGCCGGTGTGCAAGCCTCACCCCTGGGTTCTTCTCCATTCACGTGCACAGCCACTCTGGCTAAGTTACCCTTGACTGCGCTTTATGAGGGAATTTATATGCTACCGTGAGGACCAAGCATCAAGGGCTTCCCAGGATTCTGGAGGAGTAGCTGGGGTCTGTCTCTGGGGTCACAGGCTTCAGTGCCTGCAGGAGCCAGACAAGCTATGGTAATGAGTAAAGCAGGTTAGGAATTCATGTCTCCCAATTCCCATTCTTCTTGAAATATGCACCTCTTTTAGTCTGCTTTTTAGTTTCCCACTTTTGATAGAAACATGAATAGAGAGAAATATTTCTGTATTACAAGAGAGTTTTTTACATGTTCCTTAGCCACCATATAAAGGTAATACAAATTTTCAACTATTGCTTAATTAAAAACAGTAACATCAAAAACAACCACATGATGCATGCCAAATTTAGTCTTAAAACACATTAGTGTGAGACATCTGGTCTACTGTGGATGTGCAGACTGCCCACCATGAGCATTCTACATTCGATAGAGCACCTATCGTAAGCCCAAGCCAAGAATACGAATGGAGGGAGAAAAACACATAAAACTTCTACTGTAGCGTTACCATATTCAACAAAGACATAAAATCCCTTGCAAAAAAGAACTTTTTGCATATGTTTTTAGGACAGTATTATAGTGAGGTTCTGGTATATTGCACATGCAATGAGCCCTTTCTCTCAGCTGGACAATAGGGTGGCATAAGCCAGCCTGGGAAGTCATCCGGGGAGCTTTACAGAGTTGCGAAATTTTGGATTAATTTTCTCTATGTGCAGCAGGGAGCTGGAAAAAGAGGTGTAACTTCTCCCAGGGATGGAAATAGAAGGGTTTGATTGTTATTTTGTTTCGTTTGGGGGGACGTATTTTTCTCTAGTAAGTTGTTAAAATCTAGGGAACATAAAAGAAAAAATAAGGATCTGACAACTATTTTGTACTTACATAGATTCCACACCCCGTAGTATTTGTGAACAACCATATGTCCACTCAGTTGTCATAAAAATATCAAGTTCCAACTATGTGCTGAGAGTATCATCTCTATTTGTTTCTAATTTATAAGTTTTCTCTCCTCAACTAGATTCCAATATGCCACTTGGGGATAGAGATACCTTGTTTCATTGTCTTCTAAATTCCCCAGCTCTTCTGGAACTTTCTGTCCTGCACTGTGCTGACATGTGTAATATATCCCCCTGGAAAGAGAGAGTGTGTTTATCCATCTCTGTATCCCATCCCATGGGCACTGCTTTGCCCACAGTTAACAGGAGCCCAGGAATGTTAGTTGACTGAATATATAAATGAATTCTACTGACTATGGGGCATATACATTATTAAGGATAGCAGTGCCACCCACCAAAATGCTCACTGAAAAATAAACCATCTCTTCAGTGTTTACTGTATTTTGATATATGTAAAAATGAGTATTATCTCTTCTGGACTGTGGAGGTGTTGGCCATCCTTGGTGAGAAAAGAAACTAAGAAAGGTGAGTGTTAGTTATCTCTTGCTGTATAACACATTAAGTACTTCCCAAACCTTAGCAGCTTAAAAACAACAGTATTGATTATCTCCTAGTTTCTGAGGGTGAGGAATCTGAGAGCAGCTCAGCTGGCTGCTTCTGGCTCAGGATCTCTCGTGAGGTTGCAGTCTAGCTGTGGGTCAGGGCTGCAGTCACCTGAAGGATTGACCGGGGCCTGTGGCAGAAAGCCTCAGTGCCTCACCATGTGGGCCTCTTCCCAGAGCTGCTCACGAGTTAGCAGCAGGCTTCCCCAGAGAGAGGGAGATCCAAGAGAAAGAGAGAGACAGAGAAATGATGTATCAATGTGGGAGGGAACTGCACAAGGAGCTAATACAGCAGGTGGGGGCACTGGGGACCATCTTGGAGGCTGTGCTTGTTAAAATGAGATACTCAGGATCCAGTGTTGTTTGCAAAGAGGCTTGGGTACTTCTATCTTGGAAAATTACAAAAATTCTCTTTTCTACCAGAATGGGGAATATTCACTTATTTGAGTGAATGTGAACAGTGATCCAAAAGAGAAAAACAATTCCGTAAGTTGACTTGGCATGTGCTGTTCCAGAAAAGGCATCTGTCTGAATGGTACCCTCTGCCTCCCAACCTCACAGGCCTGCCTTGAGGTCTTGTTTCTAACTGTGCCTTCAAGAATGAGCTTGCCACACAAATGTGAGGTGTTCCTCGAGCCAGAGGAATTCGGATGGGCACAACTTCTCCAGGACAAGAACTGCATCCACCTAGGCCCCTCTGGCTCAGAGGAGGTTTGGCTGTAAAGGCAAAAATTGTCATTTTCTGTGAATTTTCTGAAAAGAGACTTTGTTGAAAAAGAAAAATCCATTAGAGTTAATGCTCAATAAATTATTGTTGAATGAACAAGAGGCCAGAAATCAGATACTCTGTCGACAGACTCAAATCCCTGATATTGGTTTTGTTCTGGTCCAGGCTCCTCCAGAGGGTAGGGTTAAAAATGAATATTACCATGGTTTCAGGAAAAGCTGTGAGTTTCAAATACGTTATGAAAATGCATATGTATGTGTTTATATAAATATGCACCTTCCCTTGCAGGCCTCATCAGATTTCATGATAATTATGTGTTTATTTCAGTCTTTCCTGATAGCCTGTAGGTTCCCTGAAGGCAGGAACAGGTTTCTCTTATTTATGGAGGTATCCCCAGTCCTTGGTACTGGACAGGACTCTTGGTAGATATTCAATAAATGTTTGTTGAATGAATGAATGAGGAAGTAATCCTAGAAACACTTCTAACTTAAAATTGGACTGAGTCTTTGAAGGGTCTTAAGTTAGCCAACTCTGGAAAAATCCAAACTTGAAGAAGAGGGAAGCTATGGCAACCCTTGTTTCCTTTTAGTGTGGCAAACTGGGTGGCCCTGTTACTTGCTTCCTGCCTGGCAGCTTCAGTGATTGGACTCCCCCAGGCTTTGGCCCGTTTCGTTAGCTTAAATCCAAAGAGAAATAGACACCACTGAGCGTGCAAGCTCCCTCCCCCCACTAGTGGGTCTCTTCTTTTACTTTGCCATTTCTCCCCACCCTGTTATCTCAGACCTCCTGCCGGCCTGGGAGCTAAGGTTCAAGGAGGGAGGGTGTGTGTGTGTGTGCACATGCGTGCACACATTTGCACATGCCCATGTGTGTAAGAGGATGCACGGCTTCCGGCATCTTTTGCTCCTTCTTCTGTTTCGTTCTGTATTGAGCCAAAGCTCTCTGTTTAATTAATGTGAAGCAGACATCGTGGTCAAGGAAAAAAAAAAGGCAGCAGGCCTCTGCACTCTTTCCCTAATCTGATTAACGTAGGGTAGGGAGGATCTAAATCCAGAATGGCACATCATTTTTATCTCTTACACCAATTCCAATCAGTTGGTATTGGCTGCCCGGACTGCTGTGTCATGAAGGATTCTGAGGCTGGGTTCCAGCTCAGTGGGAAAGCACGCCACCGCCAATTAGCAATGTCTGCCGTGGGCACAGGAGCACTGAGCAGCCACCCACAGCCAAGTATAAGCCGCGGCAGGAGATGCTGGTCCAGCACCCTCAGAGCCATGGAAGAACTAGAATCTTCTGGCCTCCAAAGGCAAATGAGGGTCCTTGTCTATTGCAATGTAAACACGTACCTAAGTAGCATCTGTATAGGAGTATCTGTGTGGTATTTGCACAAATAGAAAAGAGAGGAAGGGTAGAAAGACATCTATGTTTTAATTTCTGTGGGTTCTTTTCCCTTTCTTTCTTTCTTTCTTTCTTTCTTTCTTTCTTTCTTTCTTTCTTTCATATGATCCCATGGAAACCAGAGCCACATGAGTGATTAATACTCAGCAAGTAGAATAAGCATTAGGCAGTGATGCATGCAGAGCAGGAGTGGCAAATCAGTTTTTTCTTACCCACCAGCTCTAATCGGTTGGTAGGGGCTGCTCTCAAGCTCCTGAATTTCTGAGCCTGGAAGATGCCTGGATGCCCGAGCCCTGGGGGATGGTTAGCTAGCTAGCACGATGTATCTGTGTGTTTTGTGGCATCATTCTGACGGGGAGCAAAGGGCACCTACCACCCATGAGATACCATCTGGCCAAGAGCTCAGGGACACAAAGTCTCCCTCTGCCTTTTTTTTCTTTCCTCCCTCCCTCCCTCCCTCCCTCCCTTCCTTCCTTCTTTCCTTCCTTCCTTTTTCTTTTCTTTCAGACAAGTCTCCCTCTGTCACCCCAGCTAGAGTGCAATGATATAATCATAGCTCAGTGCAACCTCAAACTCTCAGCTCAAGCAATCCTCTGCCTCAGCCTCCAGAGTAGCTGGGACTATAGGCACATGCCACCACACCCAGCTAATTTTTCTGTTTTTAGTAGAGACGGGGTCTCGCTCTTGCTCGGGCTGGTCTGGAATTCCTGACCTCAAGTGATCCTCCTGTCTCAGCCTCCCAGAGTGCTAGGATTACAGGCATGAGCCACCATGCTCCGCTCCCTCTGCCTTTTCTAACCAACACTCCGTTGGATGCCTGGGCCAGATCAACCCCATGAAACTGCCCCCAAACATTCAGCATTGTCCAAGGCCTCACTCATTCACAGGAGTCAGTGTGCTCAGCCCAACTGGCCCTACCGACAACCTGGCAGCAGCTAGATGCTCGAGCAGGAGGTAAAGACCCAGTCTTGGGGCTGTTTACTCCCCAGACATATTGTCTTCTCTCTCTGGTCCTGCTCAGCCTCCCAAGGTCACCAGCATCAGATCCATCTTAGACTCCAAACAAGGTTCCCCAGGAATGTCCTGTGAGCCTGTGCCCTGGCCTCCCAAAGACCAGGTGGCCAATCAGTACTTACTGCAGGCCTGAAACACCCTTCCCCTCCTCTGCAACAATCTTTCCCCTAATTTGCTTCAAGTCCCTTTCCAGGACACCCTTCTGTCCCCACATGCCAAGCAGAACTCCCACAAGTGGCTGAAGAAGATAATGAGTCCCTTACTCCTCAGGGCCCTCTGATCAGAAAACCAGAAATAGAGTCTCCCTAGGAAAATAGAGACAGTTCATTTTTCTATGGCATTTTACAGTTCACCAAGAGCATTTTGGCAAATCTGATCTCATCACAAATTTGATCTCATTAAGTCACAAAACGTCTTCAAGTGGGCAGTTTATGCCCATTTCTCCTTCCAGGAGCTGAGTCTCAAAAATGTTAAAGAACTTGCCTGAGGCCATGCAGCAAGTCAAGGGCACAGGGAGGGCTCAAATTGAGACTATCTGGACCCCTGCATGGTCTTCCCCGCATAACCAGGAGGCCTGGTCTAACTTTTCATCTGCGGCTACAGGGGCTGTAAAAATTGTTCCTACCACAGGTTTGTGGGCTTTGTGAAAGTTGTCACTGCTTTTTAATCCCACAGAAATCCCATTTCCTTGCTGGTACCCAGAATCCGGCCACAGAGAGTCTGGCTTTTGTGTTAAGCGTCGCCATTTTCTGGCTGTCATCCCTTTTTTACAGGGCTCACAATAGGAGACATGAGACATGAAGATAATTGCAATTTGATTGTAATTAGTTTATTTGCTGTCCTCTTCTGCACTGAGGAAACAGGACATGACTAAAGCCAGCATAACATAGAATGGTGGTGCCTGAGGGTGGGTGGCACCAGTGAATCCCACCTACCTCTTCAGCTTACCCTGACGCACCATCCAGGTATAGCCAGAAAAGTGCATGCTCTGCATGTAGCCAACAAGGGGTTAAAATAAAACCAATTAAGAAAACAGAAACTGAAAACAATTCTGGGAAGAACCCGCTTGGCTCTGAGATCATCAGCCTGGAATGCTCTCCCAGGGACAAGGAGGACACTTTTTTAGCTTTGAACACCATTGTTCTTCTAGAGTTTCACCAAATGCTAAATAGCTGTGCTCTTTTACTCTGAGAGAGAAAGAAAGAGAAGTAAACTGCATTGGTCTCCCTGGTTCTTTTCCCCAAAAAATTCCTAGCCACCGGGGCAAGAAACTGAGAATAGAGATTGTCTGTGATACAGGGAGTGGGACCCTGCATTTCCTCTAGACACACCTGGGTCTAAGAGCTTTGCTGTGTGGGGGCAGGTTTTCTTCCTCCTGTCTGTTGGCCAACTGCTATTCCATTTGTTCACTTCAAAGGTGATGGAAGCTAACATTTTTATCAACCCCACTGATAGGAATCTCACTCTGTCAGACCTAGAACATTTTCCCAGAACCTGCATTTATTCTAACCTTGATCCTAACATCTTCCATCTCACCTGAGCACCCTCATCTGCATGAAATTTCTCCAACCAGCCCAGACTTTACCTTATTGGAGTCTCTATATTAAGATTAGTTTATTTCTATAAAGTGCTTCTGTAACAGTCGCTGGCAGAGAGAGTAAGTACTCAATAAATGTTAGCAATTATTATTAGCGATATGGTCCTTAGAATTGGCAGCCTGTGTTCTTCCTCATGATTATACTCTCTCAAGCTTTTGATATATATTATGACAATTTCCAAACAATGTTCTGTAATCAATTACTATTTCTTCTAAATTCAACAACGAGATGAAATCTGGGCACAGTCCTCAGCTCGGAGTCTCTCTGTGGCAGATGCAGCAGGCAATTCGATAATCACTGAGATGCCAAAGAAGCTTGAAAATAATGATCCTGCACTTTCCTGCAAGGTCAGGGTGCTCTCAGCACTCAGCACAGCCCAGCCCAAGGTGCCTCTTATATGAAACCAACCCCAGGAAACAGGAGGGCATGTTGATGTAAGACTGTGTTCCCTTTTCTCTGGGACACATAGCTAGACTACATCTCCCAGCACCCCTTGCAGTGGAATAGGACACAGCTAGACTACATTTCCCAGCACCCTTTGCAGTAAAAGGCAACCACATGCTTGACTGTATTTCCCAGCACCCTTTGCAGTAGAGCAAGACCACATGACCAATGTGGCCGATGGAATGTAAGCAAAACTGATGTGAGGGGATGTCCAGGCCCAGACTCTTAAAAAAAAAAACAAAAACCCTCCAGCTCAACCCTCCATGTTTGTTTGAGCCTCCCCATCCATGACACTGGAAGCAAAGTACTCCAAGGTGACAGCAGAGACATGAGATGGAAAGAGCCTGGCCCCCAAGTCTCCATTTGGAGGGCAACAAAAAGCTGTACTCCCTACACACCCACACTGAACTAGTGCATGAGTAAGATCTTTTTTTAATGTTAAGATATTAGTACTAAAATTGTGGGATTCATGGTTACAGCACTTAGCCTTCCCTAATTAATATAAATGTCTTCAGTTATTTGGGAGACAAACTAATCAAATTATTGGGTGTGCCACCACAACAAGTTCTGATGAACTAGGGCATCAATTTATATACTTTCTTTTATCATAAAAATTTATGGTATAAATCAATGTTACTGGAAGCATAAACAAATAAAACAGATAAAAGTCCTGCTGTTCTCAGTGAAGCCCTGGTGTGGAGCCAAAGATTTCTCTCCTCGCCTCTCTCACAGTGACCCAGGCATTCTTAGGAGTTATGGGCTGCAGTTCTGCTAATTCTGGAAAGTTCCATTCTGAGAGCTTGCCAAGGCCTTTAGGTGGTTATGATTTTCACTTCAGTTAAACCTAAGAAGCCCTAGGAAGACCATCTGTCTGGGAATTCTGTCTTGGCCAACCAGTGTGGGGCAGTGACAAGAGCCCTGGACCAGGAAACAAAGACCTGGGATCCAAGGTTTTTTAGGACATTAACACACAGTGGAAACTTGAACAAGACATGTCCCCTCCCTGGACTACTGTTTGATTATCTGTAATTGAGGGGGTTTTAAGCCAGATCGGAGATCACAAACTAGTATCTGGGAAGAAAGTATAGATTGCAGGTGTGTGTTACTTGGCTTGCAAAGTAGTGTTATAGTTTTTGTTAATTAGTCCTCAACAGTTAAAAATTAGGGTTTTTGCATAAAAAAATCTGATTACTCTTGGAAAGTCTGGCAACACTAGACTTGTGTTCCTTCAGGGCAACAAGTGGCCTTCCTGGTTTGCATAAATCCTCTCCCCCTTACCCCAGATCATTCATTTACATACATTACCTGCCTTCATGGCCCTTCCTGGCACTTGAGTTTGAGACCTCCAGTCTAAATGATTTCTAGTGGTCTCTTCTACCTGGTCCAGATGAACAAAACCTTGTTACATAGTCTATTGCTTCATAAAAACCTGTGTGCCCAACACATAGTGGCTTAAAACGACGGCTAGTTTATTATATTTCCTGATTTCATAGGTCAGGAATTCAACAAGACTTAGATGGACATTTTTTTGTTTCATATCACATCTGCAGAGGCCACTTATTGCTATTTAGCTGGTAGATGAGCTGCCATGGAGGGTCCAAGACAGCATCACTCACAAGTCTGGTGCTTGGCAAGGATGGCTACAAGTCTGGGCTGTGCTGCATCTGTCACCTAGAACACCTGCATGTGGCTTCCCTAGCACCGAATTGAGGTAGTAGGACTCATATGGCAGAGCAGGGCTCCCAGAGCAAGCATTCCAGGAGAGCCAGGCCAAAGCCTTGAGGCCTCTTTAGACTCAGCTTCAAAAATCCCAGAACATCACTTCTGCCATGTTCTATTGGTCCAGCAAACCACTACGACCAGCCTAGTCATGGGGAGAGGACTTAGACTCAATAGGAAGAGTGGAAAAGGATTATGGCAGCTTTACTCTATTGCAAGTCCATTATTCACTTCTGATCTCCTGATCAGAAGTTAAAATTGCCTGCAGTATTCAGTACAGTCACTTGCCATACAGGTTTGTAGCCAAGGAGCAATAGGCTATACCTTATAGCCTAGGTGTGTAGCAGGCTATTCCATCTGGGTTTGTGTACGTGCACTCTATGATGTTTGCACAATGATGAAATCGCCTACTGACACATTTCTCAGAATATATCCCCGTCGTTAAGCAACACATGACTCTATTTCACAAAAATTATGTCCCTGGCCCCACGAGCAGAAAGACAGGTTTGTATAGAAGTTATCTCATGCCACACTGTGTCCACCAGCCATTTTATTAATAGATATCCCTCATGTCATGCAATATCACATAGGACATTTTGGGTTACACAGAACTGAACTTCAAGCTTTCATAAGAAAAGAAGAAATTATTGATTCACACTGATAAAGGTAAATATAAAAGACAGTATAAATATTTTTTTTAATTCCTGCTGTCTGCTGTCTGATTTACAAAAAACCACATAAAGCAATTATGATAAAACTGTGTCAATTCCTTATAATGTAATTTGTATGACAATAATAGCACAAAGAAGAAGGGAGAGAATCATGCTTTATTTGAGGCAAAGTTTCTGTATCTATTAAAATTAATTTAGCATTAATTTGAATTAGATTGTTTTAAGTTAAGATGCTAATTGCAATCCCCAGGGCAACCACTACAAAAGTAAAATACATTGTAAAAGCAATAAGAGGGGAAGGAAAATGGTAAATAGAAAATATCTCTTTAGCACAAAGGAAGTCAGTAATGGAGAATGGAAGAACTAAAAAATACATAAGATATATAGAAAACAAATAGCAAAATGGCAGATGTAAATCCTGCCTTATCAGTAATTACATTCAACATAAATGGATTAAACTCTCCAATCAAAGGGTAGAAAGATTAGCAAAGCGGATAAAAAAAAATGTCCCATCTATCTACAGTCTATAAGTGACACACTTTTGATTCAAAGACATAAAATAGATTAAAAGTAAAAAGGTGAAAAAGAAATGGTTGGCTCATGTATCCAAAAAGCAAAAATGCAGATATTGCATCAACCTCAGCTGGATCTAGAAGCACAAATGATGTTGCCAGGACTCAGTCTCACTCACCTAAGCTTTCTTCTGTGTTAGTTCTACTCTTAGGTAATTCAGTCTCTCCAGGTGGCCCCCAGAAGTTTCAGGCTTAGAAACTCCAATGGAGAGTAAGCTTCTTTTTCTCTTCTGTACCAGAAAACTTCCTGGTTTGAGTTTCATTGTCCTGCTTGGGTCCAGTATTCGCACCTGAGCAAGCTCCCATGCCCAGGCATGAATCACATACCCTTACTGGGATTCAGAGGCAGTTTGGCTAAGCTTCTCCTGACCAATATGGCCTGAGAGTGGTGAGAGGTGCCCCTTCACTGAAGGCCAGGGGGCTACAACGTGAAGAGAGGAGAGTGGACACTTGGCTGGCCAATAAACAACAGTGTCCACCACCCATGCATTGGGTTGACTTGGGTTGGAGGGACATTTTCTGATTGTATAAAAAAGTAAAGTGACATGAATTATGAAGGGTCCAAATGTATGTCTTTATATACGTGTTTTAATTGTCCAAAAGAGTTTCTGCACAAATATTTAAAATCTTTTTAGCTCCCTCGATACATGAAACATACTTGAGTTGAGTTCTGAAAGAACAGGAAAAGGGAAGATATAATAGAGGCCCGTCATGAAGCATCCTGCTCTGCACCAGGCCCCATTACATACCCAACCTTACCCAAGCTGTGAAACACTATGAACTAGACAGAGTCTTCAGCTTTTTGAAGATGAGACTGAGGCCCAGGAAGATGAGCACTTTGGCCAGTGTGTCCAACCTATGAGTAGAAGAGACTCTCACCCAAGTCGACACAGTCCCAGAGCCAAGGGTTCTTTTCCCTGCACTGCACTGCCTGCATCGTGCTGCACATTGTGGGATAGCCACATGCTTTCCTACATGTCCATGTTCAAATAAGAACTGGAAAGAAGCCACAGATGTGCCCAGGGTGGCATTTGGCTTCCCTGCAAATCTGGGCTTGAATGTTAGGGTTAAAGCTCAATTAGGGGAATTGAAGATTGAGCACCCACAAAGCACAAAGTCAGAATTTCTTCGTATTCACTTTACTGGATAATTATTTCCCCATCGGAGTCTGATTGCTGGTGGTTTGTATGTCCATGTGTTGCCCACCCAGGCATCTCTGTGGGGAAGCATCACCAGCGGTTTGCAAGACGGTTTTCTCATGACCAGGGCTCATGCCTCTTGCTTTTATTTGCCTCTTGGTTCCAGTTCGGATCACACCAAATTTTCAGTTTTTGGCTTCATGTTGGTATCAGGGATGGACCATGATGAAAACTGGGATTGTCACAGTTAACTTTCTCTTTCCCATTTCATTTTCCTGCCTCCTCTTTGGCAGAGGTTGACAACCAATGTTGAAATCAGATAGTTCCCTTCATCCAGATCTTTCTTTGAAAATGCTTCTCTTGCTTTTGATGGATTAAGGCAGCAATTCTCATAATGTGTTCTGCTGAATACAATTACCCAGAGTCTCAGCTGTAAAAAAGTGGGGTGCTACTATCAGATTACAGGGGATGTGTGGCAGGCAGACCAAAAAATTCATCTACTATTAATACATTCCCCATGAACTTATAAAGTGTTCCAATAAATCTCTTCTATCAAAATTATTTAACCAGCAGTCTAAGGACAGCAATAGTCTGAATGTAGCATTTTTATTTATCAGGAATGAAAAACCAGTCCCCACTCACAGCTAGTGAAGACTGAAAATTAGGAACTTGGCTTTGTAGGAGACGTGAAACCTCTTTTACTCGTTTCCATTCCAGCCCATTTTTTAAAAAATGAAATGAAAGGTTATTTTGCTAGGAGAAAACTGTTATTGTTGCTGAATTTGCTAAGAAAATTGGGCAATTTATCAGTGAAGATGGCAATAGCAAATATACAGGGTTGCCAGAGGCATTATTTTGCCATTCTCAGCAGCATTAACAAGTTAAAAAAAAGAGACAGAGAGAGAAATTCTACATTCCAGGATGGCAAAAATGAATTTTGGTCTCATGGGCAGGAAGGTAGATGGTGAGTCTGTTTTCCCCTGAGCATGTCCTGTTGGGCACCAGAGTTTTCTGGAAAAGAGACCATGGTGTGAGATCCGTCTTAGCATTTATGATGGGTTGCTCTACAAAATCTCTGAACCTTACACTACAAATCTTCCTGGAAGATTTGGGACTAACCATCAAAATTAAGTGACTGTTTTCTGTGTTCCTGCTGGGTTAGCTCTTCCTTATCAGCATTCTTGTGTTGGTTTTTTGGCTTTGAATAATGTCTTATTTTGTAAAACACCAAGAAATAGTGGCATGATTGGGAGTAAAATGGATGGTGTTGCATTGATACGGCGAACACTATTTGGAAGGGATAAGTGAGTCCGGGTGGTGATAATGTTGAGCAGCAAAGCTATTGTTATTGACCATTTTATAGGAACAGGTTCTGTTCAAGGCGGCATGCCTACATATTTCAAACAATGTGCTTGAGGAATGGCCAGCAAGTTACAACGAATAGAATAAGAATAAGTGTGAGTTAAGACAGATAGCCCAGCTTGAAAGTTCTGTTATGAAAAACAGGAAATATAGATACAGGCAGAATATTATGTCAACAGAGACTGAAGAAACACAAAGCAGCCTCCCCAGAAGAGGTGTTTTCACAGCCACCTCTATAAATACTTAGCACTCGGAGGCAGGAACAAATTACTGGGGAAGATAGGAAAAGGTATGGCCGTGGACTGGACCAAAGCACAAGGGCGAAGACAAAAGGAGGGAAAACCAGCCATTCTGCATCCACCACAACAGAGAGAGATGTGGTGCCAGATCCACCATTCGACAACCCAGGCCTGTCAGTTACAGTGGACAGTTTTCTTGGGAGAAGAACGTTGGACTGAATGAAGGCTTGTTTATTTAGGTAGAAGAGCTATATTAGCCAACAATTTGAAGCCCTATAATGAGAGAGAGAGAGAGAGAATATGGTTTTCTTCTTGGAAACACTACACAAATGAGCAACTTGTCCTGTTGACCAAAGCTTACTTTGTTTGCAGGCAAAGGAAGGCAGAGGTGAGTATGGAGAGCATGGGAGGGCTCTATCCAGGAGTTTCTTTGTGTACTCCTCCATTGCACCGCCCTCCTCTGCTCTGTAGTCAGCCTCCAGGATGGCTCACAAGGACCCCTGCCTCCTATTATTCGTGTCTTTGTGTAGTCCCCTCCCACATTGGATAGAGATGACTGTGTAACCAATAAAACATTGCATAAATGATAGAGTTTGACTTCTGAGACTAGGCTCAGAGCTGTGGCTTCCTACTGGCGCTCTCGGATCATTTGCTCTGGGAAAAGTCAGCCGCCATATTGTGAGGACACTCAAGTAGCCCTCTGGGGAGGCCCACATGGTGAGGTATTGAGGCCTTCTGCCAACAACCACGTGTGTAAGCCATCTGGGAAGTGGATCCTCCACACTCAGTCTAGCCTTTAGATGTCTGCAACCCCAGCCGACATCAAGACTGCAAGACCCAAGGAGACCCTGAGCCAGAACCACACAGCTAAGCCACTCTCAAATTCTTGACCCACAGAAAATGGGAGATAATAAATGTTTATTGTTTTAAGCCACTAAATTTTAGGGTACTTTGTTCTGCAGCAATAGCTAACTAGTATAGCTAGCTATAATTCTTGATTTTGGATTTGCTCCTATAATTATAAAGTATTTCAAACTTTTATATGAAAACATAGTACAGCAAGTAACATAGATTTAGGTGTAAAGGGAGTAAAATTACATACGCTAACATACTATTCTATATAACAAAAACCAAAGAAACCAGTATCCTGGGATGCAATTTTCTCTGAAGATCTAAAGCTACATCACATACAAGGACATTGTATAAGCTTTGGAATTTTCTCTGAGTGGGATGGAAGAGCCATTGGATGACTTTGAGCAGAGGAGTGACAGGACAGAACTGAGGTTCCAGCAGACAGTTGATGTACCCAGACCACTATGTCCTCAGACCTCAGTGTACTCAGGTGTGGGGATCTCTAGGAATAGAAATGACCTGCCTCTGCCCTTGAGATATTTTCAGGCTCATTTTTATTCAGCCACACTTGAAATACTATGAATTTTCCTTCCCTATTAGGCTGTACCTTGGGGTTAATCCCAAAATGGGAAGAGAGAAATAGGAGGAGGGTCAGAGCATTCTGTTTGCCCACAAATGTTCAAAAAAGTATTACCAATTCTGTTCTTTGGCTTGAGACTGCCTAACTGAGGTCTAAAGACCCATCAGAAATGTTACAACATTACAGAACCTCAGAAGCTCTAGGACTATGTCTTAGTCCATTCAGGCTGCTGTAGCAAAACACCTTAGACTGTGCAATTCATAACAACAGAAATTCATTGCTCACAGTTCTGCAGGCTGGGAAGTCTAAGATCAAGGCACCAGAAGACTCAGTGTCTGGTGAGGCTTATTCTCTGCTTCAAAAATGGCACTATCTCGGTGTTTCTTCACGTGGCAGCAGGTGTGAATGAGCTTCTTAAAGCTTCTTTTATAAGGACGCTAATCCCATTCATAAAGGCTCTGCTCTCATCACTTAATCGTTTCCTGAAAGGCCCCATCTCTAATACCAACCTAATGTAGAAGAGGTTTCAACATATGAATTTTGGGGGAACACAAACATCCCAACCATAGCAGACTGTATCAGTCAGTTATGCTTTGGTAACAAACAACCCCAAAAGCTCAGTGCTTCGAACAACAAAGGTTCCACTTTTGCTTATGCTCCATGTCCAGTGCAGGCTGGAGGAGCCTCTGCTTACTGGAATCACTCAGGGGCCCAGACTAACCGAGGTTGTGTCATCTTATGACAGCACCATATCAACATAAGGCTGGAATTCAGAGTTTTGGCCTGGGAGTGGCACATGGCATTTCTCCTCACATTTCATTGGCCAAAAGTAGTTACATGGCCACACCATCTCCCAAGGGGTAAGGAAATGTTACTCTACACATACATGGAAGTAGACAAGAACAGATTATTGATAAGCATTGTTAATGCCTACAACAAGGAAGCTTCTTTTCCAGCCTCCTGCACAATTTACTAGAAGAAGTGAGAAGAGAAAATGAGGAATCACAATTTGAGTCCCTGAGATCTTTGCCTCTCAGTGAGATAGGAATACAGTCAGGCAAATCCCAAACTGGCTTTCCTTATTCTTCGTGAATTAGTGCTTATTTACTAAGGACCTATCTATGTTCAAGGTACTGTGCTGGGTGCTATAGCAGAGGCACAAGGTCAATTAGATATGGTCCCTCCCTTAAGGGACGCATATGGCCTCTCAGTTTTAACACAATTATGAGAGTAAATTGCCTGGAATAATCATCATTTAATATGTTTCAGAGATAAATACACTTGTCAGTCTCCTAGGGTCTTTTTTCTCCAAGTAGATGGGAAGGGAGTGATAATTCCATTAATTACCAGTTCTGATTTCCTCTCTGAATTGTCCACCATTGATCAGGGGACAGCAACATGGTCCAGGATTCTGGATATGTCACACCTTGATTAGGTTTGGGATGTTATCTTAAAACAGAACTGCCAGATAAAACACAGGACTTCCAGTTAAATTAGAATTTCAGATTAATGACAAGTAACAAATGCTTGGGACATCCTTATACTAAAAAGTTATTTGTCTTTGTCTGAAGTTCTAATTTAACTGGGCATCCTGTATTTTTATTTGCTAACTCTGGCAACCCTATCTTAAACTCTCCTCATCATGGAGGCCACAACCAACTCTAATCTCATTCTGTGCCACTTCCTTGCCATCACCACACCTCTACGCCACACCAGCCACACTGGCCTCATTTCTGTTCCTTGAACACACCTGATCTGAGTCTGCCTCAGTGCCTTTGCATGTGTTATTCCTTCTGCATGGAACACTTGGGTTACTTCAGAGGCTGATTCTGCCTCTTTTTTCCTCTTCTTCTTAAATCAAATGGCAGCACCCCAGAGAGGCTCTCCCTGATGAGGTGATGTAAAGTCACACCCCCTTGCCCTAGATCCATCACGCTCTACCACGTTACTGGTTTGTTTGTAGCAATTGCTACTCTGCAGTTATCCTACTTTTAATGTGCACATATGTGTGCACGCATGTGTGTGTTTCTTCGCTGTAATGTAAGCTCTCTGAGAGCAGGGACCGTATCTGTCTTGTTCTCCACTGCAACCCAGCACCAACAGGAGGGCCTGGAATGTGGCAGCTGAGCCACAAGCATTGATGAATTGAGTTGTGCTTTAGTTTGCTCAAGGCTCCAGCTCTCTGGTACATGTGTATATCTGGTGGGGGTTAAGGGAAGGGGGATTAGACAACCAAATGCTGTAATTTATGATAGGGGTAAATGTAGTAAAAAGAAAAAAAAGTGAAACAATGGACTGAAGACTAACTGGGCATGCTGGGCAGGGTGGGTTCTACTTCCATGGAAGTGATATGGAGAAGCATCTCCAGTGAGGTGATGTGAGCTGAGTTCTATACAACAAGAATGAAGGAGCCACCCAGGAGAAGAACATTCAGGGTTCTTCAGCAGCAACTGAGAAGTTCCTAAAGCAAGAACCATCATTGGCTTATTTGAGGAATAGACTGTTGACCAGCGTGGCTGGAACAGCATAAGCCAGAGAGCACCCAGGGAGTTTGGTGGTCAGAGAGGCGGCCAGAGCAGGCTGTCGTATTTACGTTGTACTTTAAATGCAATGGTAGTAAATTTGAGAGCTTTCTTCAGGGAAGCAATATACCCCTGGAGAAGATCACTTTTGTAGCTGTAATGAAAATAGACTGTAGAGAAGAAAGCATGGAAATTGAAATCCCAGATAGGGGCCACTTCGACCATCCAGGCAAGAGAGGATGATAGGTTGGTCTATTATAGGTTTTAGCACTGGCAATGGAGAGAGAAGGGGGCAGAGTTAAGATATAATTGTGAGGTATCACCAACAAAAATTGCTTAATTAATTAATAAAAGGAATGAAAGAATGGGTTGATGGGAGTAGGGGTAGACGAATAGATTCATCAGTGCATAGATAGTGGATGGATATTAGTTGGATGGATGGATGGATGATGGATGAATGGGTGGATAGATAATGAATGGATCATGGATGGATGGATGGATGATGGATGGATAATGAATGGATCACAGGTGGATGGATGGTGTATGGATGGATGGATGGATGGATGGGTAGATGGATAGATAATAGATGAATCACAGATGGATGGATGCATGGTTGGATGGATGGATGGATGGATGGATGGTAGATGGTAGATGGTAGATAGTGTGGATGGATGGACTGTGGGTAAAGAGTGAACGATGTATGGATGAGAAAGTAGGGAATACTTGTTGAAAGCTCAGACTCTAAACCCAGACCAATCTCCTTTTGAACCTTATAGCTGACACCCTGACTAGCAGAGAAACCTTGAACAAGAAGTTAACTTTAAGAAGACCCAATTTCTTCATCTGAAAAGGGGACTGTAATAGATGCATTATGAAAACAATATGAGGAATAAAAGGTACAATGTCTACTGATCCATTAGATCAGTGCCCAGGACATGATATTATGTTCTGGGCCACTATCTTGTGTGTCAGTTTCTAACTTTCAAATTGTCATTTCATCACTCCTTTCTGTCACTGAACAGTTCATACTGTTCGGACTCTGAGACTGCACCAAAACCTGGCAAAACAAAAACATTTATATAAAACTTTTAAATATTTTTATAATGAGAGGGAGAGATGATGCAGTGTGGGAAGTATTATAAACTATTCAGCATTTCAATTTTTTAATTCACAATCCTGAATTCCCTTTGATGGTTTTTTAATATAGGGAGGGCTCTTGTGAGTATATGTGAATAATTAAACTTCTCTGAATTTGAACTTAAGTTGGAAAAAGCTCATTTCACTGTCAATGAAATGAGGCAAAGGAAAGCCCAATGGGCATCTTTTTCACACTAAATAATTTTGGTTTTTTTTTTTTTTAATTTTATCTTCTCAGAGAGTCTGAGAAAGTAAAGCTTTGGAGGGTGACTTGCTGCACTCTTCTATCTTTTGCATTATTTTCATAAACTTTGATTGACAGAGGAGAAGGGCGATTGGGACAATGACAATGATGCTATCATTGTTTGAGTGCTTAGCACCCACACTACCTCCTGTGGTGCTCCCAGCAACCCATCAGGCAGGCAGCATTACTCTTCCCATTGTGCAGATGAGTCAACTGAGGTTTTCACTGACCTGTAGAGTAGAGATTCACACTCAGACCTGTCTGATTTCAGCACTGGGGCTCTTAACTACATTCCTAGCCTGCTCCTTGCTTGGCTACTTGGCGCAAAGCCATTTCTCAGCATTATTTACTGTGTTTATTCATTCTCCTCCCTCCTTGTTGGCTGACAGCTATTGATTTCTGTGCATGATGGTGCCCTTGGCCTCAAATAGTTCTGCAATTTCTCCCCCAATTTTCGAGTGAACTTTATCATCCCTTTGCTTGGTGAGGCTCGTCTTTGTTCTTTGGGCAATAATGGATGATTCAGTAAATGGCATGTCACAGAACAGGAGAAATGTGAGGGCGACCTTTATTAGATTAAAGGACCCCGTACTCTGCGGCATCGTGGGATTTCTGTCAGAAGCCAGACAACAGAGAATGAGCTGAATGTAGCCAAGAGTTTCCCAAAATTGTAAATTACTTTTCTTGATATAGTAATAATTACTGATAATGATTTCCTATAAATTGTAATGGTTACTATATCAATGCAATCTAGATAGCATGTATTCAGTTTGCTTCAAAGCTCACTGGACTGGGATGCTGCCATCCCCCTCAAGGATGGAATTGAAAAGAATTTGGGGATATATGCCAATAAAACAGACAGTGGGGTGCCATTCTTTGGTGCACCCTGGAGGTTTCTGTCTACTTCCTTCCTTCCACTCTCTCTTATTCGCTTCTCTCTAGCCATGGTGACATTTTTTTTGGTTCCCAACTATACCAAGCTTTTGTACCTCCTGTTCCCTCTGCTGGAATGCTCTTTCTCAGTACTGGTGTCTGGCCATGTCCTTTCCGTCTTTCATGTCTCAATGCAAATGTCACCAACCTGGAAAGGACTAACTACTCAGGTGTACACTCTCTCTCTCTCTCTCTCTCTCTCTCTCTCTCTCTCTTTCTCTCTCTCGCTCAATTTCTTTTAAATGTGCCTTTCATCAGGGCAAAGTCTTTGTCTTGTTTCTTCTCTGCCCAGCATCGGATACAAACCTTATGCATCTCTTCTTGATTCTCTTGGAGCTGCCGGCCATTTGGTTCACGCATTCACACAGCCTCCACCGTGAGCTACTGGGCCCACTCGAGCCCACCTGGTTCCGCCTTCCGCAGCAGACCAACCAGTCACAGGCCCAGTGCTCCTGCTGCTTCCAAACGTGACAGCAGCACCATGGTGTGGCAGGCATGGGGCCGGGCTTCCTGAGCAGCCCCCCACGGCAGTCTACCTTCAGGACTGGCAGTCTGGAGGCGCTGACTCTCCATGGAGCAAACTCTGACCAATGGGAAACAGAAGATGAGCAGGGCAGCGGGAGTCCGCAGATAGATTAGCTCTCCTTTCTTGCCCCCAGGAACTCCTTGGAGGCATAGTTTCTCCTCAGGGAAGTCCCGCATGGCAAGCGATGCGGCTGCTGAGTGCCTAGCCTGTCTCTCCACGGCTCGGCTCGTCACTGAGCGAAATCAGCACGGCAGCACGTCATTCGCGGCCTGCTTGCCTCGCTTCCCTGCCGCATCGTCACCGCCCTGAGCTTGCACTTCGCAGATGAAACAGAAGCACCTTAACCTTTGCCTCAAGCTGTATTCTAGAGAAGCCAGGACAAGACCATTCCTGGGACTGAGAGTGTTTCCTGGTACAGACAAAGCACTCAGTATATGAAGAATGGATGGAAGGTTGGATGGAAGGACAGATGGATGGATAAAGGGTTATGAGTGGATAGAGGGATGGAATGAACGGATGGGTGGAAGGAAGGAAGGAAAGAAAGAAGAAATGAAAGGATGGGCAGGCGGGTGGATGGATGGGTGGATGGATGAATGGATGGCAGTTTCAGGTACTTCAGCATCAGTTGGACAAATGAAAAATCAAAAAGGTCACTATTTTTGTCTCCCTCCATAGGACAGCCTCTTCCTACAAATGCCTCAAGTCAATGTGTCCAAAATGAAAGAGACCATCCTTTTCCTTAACATTTCCCTTCCTTTCTACTCTTCCTTCACAAGCCATAAATTTTGCCTCACCCATCCTCGTCCGATCTATCATACATCTGTCCTGTTTCTCAGTACTTGTGTCTGGCCATGGTGACTCCTCATGCGTCCCTAGGGTCCACCCCTACCTCGTGCCCCATGGCTACTGCCCTACCTCAGGCCTTACCGATGTCTCCCCCAGACTGGTGGCCTGGCTACCAAGTGGCCTCCCATCTCTTGTCCAGTCTCAACCACATCCAGGCTCTAGCATGGCCAGAGTGCATCCTGGTGTGGGTTCCATTAGAAGCAGACCTGAGGCGAGGACTGGGGTACAGGTGGTTTATCGGGAGGGGATCCTAGGAAACAAATGTGGAGAAGAGAGAAATGCACTGGGGAAGAAGGAAGAGCCAGTAGATACAAGGGTCCATTGTCAGGATTGCTGCTCTGGGCTGCAGGGCTTTGAGGCCCCGGGGCCTTCTGGGAAGCACACAGAATGCCCCCAGCCACTGTCCATCTGCAGGATGAGAAGCTGAAGCATTTACCCACCAGCTCTACCCACACAGGTTCAGGGTGGCCCCTGGTGGCACTAACGGCTCCACACCTCCAGGCAGTGCTATGGGCAGGTCCCGTGGGCCCCTATGTGATGGAAAAGGCCCTGGGACAGAGAGGGAAAAGGACACACAGTCCAGAGGTGAGTGCAAGCATCTGTTAAACAGTCCCCTGAAGCTGCAGCTGAAGTCAGAAGTGGACTATGGGCTGTGACACAGAGCACCAGGGACCCTGCTTCAGGGTGATCTCTTAAATGCATGTGTACCTAAGGTTCCCAGTGGCTAAGCCTTGCTGGTGGCTCCCCTGAGTGTAGGGCAAAATGTTCTCCTTCTTAATGGTGTGCATGAGATCTTCTATGATCCAACCCAGCCCGTGGAACAGCCTCATTTGCAGCCACTCCCTGCTAGCAATTTGCTTTATGTACGATTCCTGTTTCTCCCCTCGTAACTTTGCCTATGCTGCTCTCTCTGCCTGAAATTCCCTTCCGTTTGCATTCTTTTTCTAGAGTAATTGGTCCTTGGAGATTCCTTTCCCTAGGATCCCAGGCAGAGCTAGGCACCTGCCCATATTTCCATGATGGCCCCACCACACTATTGCAGTTCCCCTCCCCCACCCACTACCTTAGTGGGTGAACTCCTTGAGGCAGTGGCAGGGTCCTCTTCATCTTGGTTTCCCAAATGCCCAGGGCAGACCCGGGACATGAGAGGCATTGCTGAATGGATGGCTGTTTAGACCCATGTATAAACAGCCCCCATGATGGCAGGCATCTCTGTATGATGTCTCTCTAGGTCTCAACCCAAATAATGTAGAGCATCTGTTCAAGATTGTTGAAGGACACATAAACCATTTTTCCAAGTGTCCATCAGGAAGGTGACAGCCCTGGCAGCAAATTCAATTCAACAAGCATGTGTTGGACAGCTAAAGAGATGAGTCACTGCTTTAGACACAGATAAGAGGGCAAGATAAAAATCTTGCCATGCCTCAGGGCCTCTGCGCGACCAGTGCTGGGGAGGCAGCAAGGTCTGAGACGGTGAATTGAGATGAGACTATTGACCAGCCAGCCTCGCATGTTGCAGGGGGTCAGCCACTCCAAGAAGCAAGCAGGCACCTGCCCTGGGGCAAGGGCAGCAAGGTCTCACCTGTAATCTGCAGAGGAGACCCTCTATAGGTAGGGCAGGCCCTGCACCACAGGCTAGTAGCTACACCCAACAACAAACATTTACTGAGCCCTGGGTGTGTGCCTGCCGCTCTGCTCAGAGGTGCCAACTCTGCCCTCAGTTTGCTTACATTCTAGCAATGGGTGACAGGCACCTAAATACACAATGGCAATATGGCATTGTGACAAGAATATAAGGTATACTATGTACAGACTCTGCATCTGCACAGACATACAAGGGGTAATGAGAGTTTTAGAAGGATTTTATGTTGACAAAATATTCTAGAATATATATATATATATATATATATATATATACACACACACACACATACACACTTGGTCGGTTGCCTCTCCATCATGTGTGTATTGCCTTATTTCTCCTGTCTTTCGTTCCCTAAGCGTAGCTTCACTTTTCTTTTCTTTTTATAACCCAGTTGAGTAAGTGTGTAATGAATAGATCAGTCATCACACACTGATTGTCAAGAGGGAGGACTGCAGTGCCTGGCCACCTAGGTTCAAATCCTGCCTCTGCCTCTTATGAATTGTGTCATCTCAGGCAATTTTCCTGCCCACTCAGTTTTCACATCTGTGAAGTGGGAATGATAAAAGTACCTATTTCAAAAGATGTTGTGAAGTTGAAGTAAGTTAGTATATGATAAAGCTTTTTTTAAAATTTATTTCTTTTCTGTATTGAAGTGTAATTTACATATCATGTCTTTTCTCCATTTTAAGTGTACAATTAAATGGTTATTAGTAAGTTTACCAAGTTGTACAGCTATTCACATAAATCAGTTTTAGAGGATTTCCTACCCCCTATCGAGACCCCTAATAACCATCCCCAAATACATTTCAACATGCCCCTCCCCTTCACAGTGCTCATCACATCTCTTGGATGTGGGTCTACCCCCCACCCCCCAAATCCCTAGTGATCACTCCCACCATTTGAGCACCATAGTGTCAATCAGTCAGTACCAATTGATGGCGAGTACAAGTGGGGCCCATCCTTCGGGTCTTGTGTCACCTCACTTTGAATAATGGGCTTAAGCTTAATCCAGGATAATATAAGCAGTGCTAGCTCACTGTCGTTTCTTAAAATTGAGTAATATTCCATTGTAAA